>OMLP01017508.1:40299-51158 GCA_900302685.1 Spondyliosoma cantharus | reverse complement strand
GACGGCAATGTAAAGTGGTGTGAATTTTCTCTATACAACGTACACTTGAACTTATATAGATTTTTTTAGGTGGGCCTTGTTTTAGGTGGTTAAAATTCACTTTTCATCTGGGCTCCGTTCACTGCAGTACAAAGCTGAGCGTCTGAGCTGGAGAGGCTCTCTACACATTCACACTCACATTGTGCAGTCACTTCAACATAGTTTTTGAGTATTTAAAAATTACCTCGAATGTAATCAACCAAAATAGGCAATGATGAAAATGTTAAAAAAAACAACAGAAATCTGATTTTTACATTTACAAAAGCTGCTTATTATGTGTCATTCATGACCATATATATTTGTTGAAACAAATACAGACAAAAATACACAATGAATACAGACTTAATGAAACTAATCATATTTACTGGAGTTACTTTTACTTTTATGACGTGCTTGCACCTCGACCCATGATTGCTTTCTTTGTGTTCCTCTCTGGTCTCAGCAGGATAATGAAACATTTGGGTCCAAACAGTGCCACCAAGAGACCAAAACTGGAGGCCAGGATGGCAAACACCTCCACTGCATCTGCATATTTTCCTGGTGAGTTGACATAAGCAGGAACAAAGGCCACCCACACAGCACAGAAGATCAGCATGCTGAAAGTGATGAGTTTGGCCTCATTAAAGTTGTCTGGAAGGTTCCTTGCCAGAAATGCAAACAAGAAGCTAAGGATAGCCAGTAAGCCAATGTAACCCAGTAACACTGCAAAACCAATTGTAGACCCGGCTACACACTCATAAACTATCTTGTCATTGTGGTATTGGGTGTTTTTATGAGGAGCTGGTGAGGAAGAGACAAGCCAAGCAGTGCAGACTGCTACTTGGATTGATGTAAGAGCAAAAACTGTCCCTCTCTGCTGCATTGCACCAAACCACTTCAGACTGGCTCCCCCTCCTGGCTTGGAGGCCTTGAACACAGCTACAACAACGACCGTTTTCACCAGGATGCAAGAGACACAAAGCACAAAGCTGATCCCAAATACTGCATGTCTTAGCTGGCATGTCCACAGTCTGGGACGGCCAATAAACAGTAGTGAGCACAGGAAACATAACTTAAGTGACACCAAGAGCAGGAAACTCAGCTCTGAATTGTTGGCGCGTACCATAGGTGTGCTGCGATGATAGGTGAAGATGCCCAGGACGATAGCACAGATACATGTGCCCAGCAATGAAGCAACTGTCAAGCAGATACCCAGAGGCTCATGATAGGAGAGAAACTCTATTTTCTTCGGAACACAGTGGTCACGCTGGGGGCTGGACCAGAAGTCCTCTGGACAGCTGGTACACTCCATGGAGTCTGAAAACAAGGTAAGAATTTAATTTTTTTCTGCATGTTTCCCCATCCTTTCTTTTGCCTTTTATGTTCCTATTTAAACAAAAAGGCATCACCATTCCCACCTTTAAACACTGTCATTGATGTACAATTCGGCAACATTACCAGGGGATAGAACCAGAGTTCTGCTATAGTGGGCATGTGTTTTCCCTAAACACCAAGTGGGCATCCACAGTGGGTTACATTCCTGAATACAAATTATTACTCCATAAAAAATCATCACATTTTTAATTGATACCAACCAGTTTCATTGCTGATCTTTCCCTCCGAGCAAGGAATGCAGTCAAAACAGCAGACAGGCTCTCCCCTTTTCCTGCCTGTACGGGTACCTGGGGGGCAGCTCTCACTGCAAATTGACTGGGGTGGCTGCAAGGATTGTCAGGGTTATATCACGGTTACTCTACACTGTGTGTTTTTGTTATTGTGTCATGCTGTGCAAAGATAAGGGCAACAAAAAACAGAAATAACCTGTTTAGAGTCATAGTTCCAGAAGATTTTGTCTTCATCAATTGTGAGTTCTTCACCTTTGAAGACCGACCTCTTGACCTCACCCACATTCTGAACTTTAGTTCGTCCATCAGGGAGCCACAGCCAGTTCATGATATCGTAGATGGGTAAGGCATCACCATTTTCATCAAAAGACACTTGATCACCAAATGATGTTGTAAAGTTGACCTTTTCCAAGTAATGCATGAGCTACAAAGGGTTATAATACATATGAATATTGTATCTCAAGAGGCAGTAGCTGTTTTCAAAAACTAAATAGGTTAAGTGTAAACTGATATCACACCTGCCATTGCTCCAGTCCCTGCAAAACAGCACAGCTGTTTCCACTGAAAGGCCCTCTCCCTGGCTCACACTGCAACATGTCATCAAGGGCATAGGCCAGAGCATACACAGCCTTATAAATGTTATACTCAGGCCTGAGATTGGAAACATCCAAAAACTCAGTCTCCATATTCTCCAGGTCTTCATCACCAGTGCACAGTGCTGCACCAGCCTCAACCCAACCTGCTGGAGGTGGTGCAAATCTACACTGAAAGGTGTTTTCCCAGAACTGCCTCATCTGAAATGTATTTAAAACAGTCTCGAATGAAATAACAAGATGTAGATTTTTTTTTTTTTATTACAGATCTCATTGTAAGGTCACAATCGTACCATGCTATTTCCATTGTTATTGCTGTCATGCCGGTCAGGACGTATTCCCAACAGAAAATCCCTGAGACCTGGTATTTCTCCTCGGCGAATGGCAATTCCTAGTGTTCCACCAAGGTACGGCATGAGGCGAGGGGTCTGGAGCACAGCCGCTGCTGTCCAAGCTTCACTGGCCATCCACTGCAGGCCTGTCACATTCTGCCTCACCACCTAATTAGTTAATTACACTTCATGAATGTTTTTTGTCTGCGTTATGTCAACTACTTTGTAGGACTCATTAAAGGACAATTTATTATGATTTTAATGCAATATAACACATATTTTGTGAAAACAGCTGAGTTACATTTAGAAATATAGTAGTGTGACAGTGCAGTTCTTGAGACCATGATCATAAATGTATGAATAATTCATCTTTTTTCTCAGTGTTCTTATTTTATAAATCAGTCATCATAATCAAATGTGGTGTATACATAGATACCTCTTCCATGAGTTGAATCATGTGGATCTGATGTGCAAACACGATGACCACACGAGCTGTGGATTTCTTCATCACTTCGACGATTCTCTTTAGTTCTGCTGGGTTGCCACCCCAGGGCAAAATCTCTGAGTAGGCCAGACAACCTCCACCAGACTGAGCCAAGTCTGATCGAAAGGATCGGGCGACGTGGAGTCCATAATCGTCATCACTCACCAGCAGACCAGCCCAGGTCCAGCCAAAGCGTTTTAGAATCTGAATCATTGCATGAACCTTAAATACAGATTGAAGTGTAAAGGTTGTAGTCAGTGGAAACTTATTTATACATGTCTCACACATGATCTCATTTTACTCTTTCTTCTAAATCCATCTCGTTTCCATGTGCTTTTCTGCACAAGACAAAAGATTTATTTTTTGATGCTCACTACACTTCCTTTGAAACATATTTTTTATTTGATACCTGGAAAGCATCACTTGGGATTGTTCTGAAGAAAGATGGAAACCTCTGGCGATCACTCAGGCAGGAACATGTGGCAAAATAACTCACCTATAAAGAAATATACATTGTACACCCAGATTGTGCCTCTCATGCAAGTTAGTAGTGTATCATTTAAAAAAGTCTAAAATAAAGAACATATCTGCATACTAAATACATGCTTGTTGGGGAAGCTGGACTTGAGATTTTAACTATATGCCAAATATGCTCTTTTTTAAAAAAAAAAAAAAAAAAAATGCAGTTCATTCAAATACAGAACATCTATAGCACAAGTAAGATTGAAGGAAGGAAACTTACAATGGGCAATTTGAATAAACCTATCACATCAGAGGTTGCAATAGAAAAGGTCGAGAAGGAATCCCCCACAATCCCTAGGACTGGAGGGGTCCCCAAACAGTTCTCCTGAAGCAAAAACTGCTCCTCTTGACCACTTGCCAGTGACAACGCAGCACTAAATCCAATTACAAGTGTAGCACAGTTGTCATAAAGACTGTATCCCAGAGTCACATTAGGAAGCAGATCTGAGTTCTTGTTGATCTCATCAATAGCAAAGGCCATCGTCATGGCATGCCTGAATCCTGGAGGGTCAAAGCTAACAAACAAAATATCACCATTAACCACTAAAAAGCAGCATATTCTAAATGATAATCTACACAGATCTGTGCTCTCTGCTGCGTGAGTGTGAGACCTTACCCTTGGCAGACGAGCTGGTTTGGCTCTGATGTGAATGTCAACTCAGGGAAGACAGAGGTGTAGTGGACTTCGAACAGCCCACCCAAAATCACATCACCAGGCTTGTGCATCCCATTCAGATAAAACTTTTTCCTTACTTTACAAGATGAGAAAAGAGGGGATGGCTCTGACATGAAAAGGAAGGAAGAGAAAACAATCAAGATCGGATAGACATACAAGAGCAGAAATGAGTCTAGGAATGCTCCCATTACTGTTCTCCTCCTTCTACCAGACTCTAGACTTCATCCATGGTTACTTCATTTTATATGAAGGGCAATGTCCTCTCCTGTGGTGGTTTTCATCATCGTCTCACACCACCCATAAGGGAACAGGTTGTCATGTGGGGGGTGGGTAAACACGTCTAGAAGTAGCTGTAAAGACATGATATAATAACATCATTTATGTGCTGTATTTATTTATTTTTTTTCATTTCTCATCAGAATTATATACTTTTGCTACAAACAAAAAAGGGTCCTCAAGTCACACAGATGCAAATCCATCTTGATACCAACTTCCAACAAACAGGAAGCCAAAAAAAATTGCTTTGCTACTTCGAGGGGTGTTCTCTGATGATTCTGTAATGGTGTCTTATTAACAAACACAGGCCGCCACACTTTGTATCTGACACATTTCAGGTCTGTCTTGCAGCTCTATTCCCGATGTTGCTACCACAGGCAATCAAGCAAGAAATACTCTTATTGTTCACTGACCCCTACATGGTCATGTGACAGCCTCATGTCACCAGTGGTCACAGGGTTTAAGCTCCTGACAAAGCATGTGACAATTTAAACGTGCTCCTCTATGAAGAGTGGTCAAGCCTTTACATGGCTCCCTGTGCACATAAAACTAGAGTTACATGTACATGTGTAGCCTATATTTCCAATTCTTCCTTTTCATGATATATACCAGTAACTTTGATTTTTGTTTTTTTAATGCATTTGTTACCATATGCTACGATTCTATTAGGATCCTGTTCTGGGTTGTAGTTGCATCCATTTAAACTACAGAGCTATGATTTCTGACATACAGTCTCTGAGTTTGCCAATTATGTCCACCAGGTGGTAGCAGCAGAGTTTACAGTATACCTGGTGTCACCTTGCATTTGGGAATTAGGCAGATAGCATGTATACAAACATGAGTATGAAAGACAAGTTACCTCAAAAGATCTTTTATTGCCAGGTGAATCCTTACTTAAACTACATACAAATTTAATTTTGACTGGATGTCAGTCAAACATGTATGAATTCTTCTAAATTGTATGACTGTTGTGACTTCCTTGAATACACATCGCACATCGCAACATTACCTTATCAAATTCAAATGCACTCAATCAGGCTAAATATAATATAAATATAATAGCCTACATTGTTTACTACTACTACTGCTAATGATAATAATAATAATAATAATAATAATGTTTTCTTTAAAAAATGCATATATCTATACACACACACACACACACACACACACACAGTCAGAATGTAGAGAAGCTGAACTTTAAAGGGGCACTATGTAGTTTTGCAGAAAGAATTTTCATACTTACAATATGATTGAGGTAATAATACAAACTCAGACATATTTGTCTTCTCCATAACTGAATAAACAAGCTGTTCTCAAGGGGAAAATAAGGTCCACAGAGCACTGTTTGAAGCTAGAAAAGTGGCAAGGTCCGCCACATATAAACAAAGTAAAACAGTATGAAATTGTGTTGTCTTTCAAGGTCAGTTTGTTTATTGAGTTTATTTGGTCATGAAAACAAAGAGACTTTATTTATAAAGTTTGTTACGCCATTTTTTTTTTAAAAATCAGTCAATGAAGATCTTTCTCTTCTGAATAACCTTACCGTTCGAAGTGAACTCACCAGACACTTTTAACAAAGCATTATTATGGATTTTACTAGATATTATTTTAAGAGATATCCTAGCGGATTGATATGTCTTGTGATTTATTTAAAACAATCCATCAAAGCTGTAAAATGAACGAAACAAAGACAAAATAAGTGTAGGACATAGTTAGAAAGATTTGCAATGGTGATGTTACAGGAAGAGAAAGAGACAGGATCTTGGATAGAAGAGATTTGGAGGGCATCCTCTCTCTGATGTACAGTAAGCTGACGTACAGGAGAAGGAGGGAAGTTTAGTCTGAAAATCTATATAAACCAGTGAAAACACACATACAGTATGCCCACAAACAGACACTTGAGGGATGAAGATCTCGGCTTTACTTATTGGCCTGATCCTGCCTCTGGGTTTGTGTGAGCTGAACTCAGCTCTGAAACAAAGGGCTGAGCTTACAGAGGAAAGGTCTGGTGCTGGGGTCAGCACAAGGGTCTCATCTGTCAAATGTAAACTCCAGGGTACCACTCGTCTACCTGCATTCTCAATGGATGGTGACTACATTATCGGGGGTGTTTTCTCTATACACTACTACATGCACACAGTGAAGCACAACTACACCACCATGCCTGAGCCACCAAGGTGCACAGGGAGGTTAGTAAGAGGCAGAGCTTGTGTATAAAATAATGTTACGCAGTACTGAGATAGAAGTGTTTTGTTCTGTATATGTATTGTATTTGTACATATTATAATCATGCTGAAAAACAAAAGAATGTGGGCATTGAAAATGAAGGTGTTATGGAGAGTGTGACTATATGAAACAAATGTTATAGCTTGAACTGAAAATATGGGTGTGTTTTTTAAAAAAAACAAACAGTTTATTAACAAACAAAAAAACGTTTAAATAAGTTTCCTAGTTATTCGTGCATTAATATTCCTGTACATTTTGGACGGATATATGATGCTGTGTTTTCAATTTTGGCATGTGACTTATGACTGTGACGTATATTTGGCCGACAGACTCTCAGTGGTGGTCCATTAAATTGCCGTTCTCGTTTATTGTGTTTCTTCCGCTGAAAGTCTGAATTGTCCTCATCATGTAAATTTAAACAGCCACATCATTGTCTGCGTGCAGCATGGACTCCCGTGAGCTGCGCTTCTCGCGCGCAATGGTCTTCGCCATCGAGGAGATTAACAACAGCACAGAGCTGCTGCCAGGCATCACACTCGGTTATCAGATCCACGACTCGTGCGCCTCAGTGCCCGTGGCGGTCCAAGTGGCATCCCAGTTTTCAAATGGGCAGGACCCGGTGTTTTACACCGGCGACAACTGCTCGCAAACTGGCATGGTGATGGCCATGGTCGGTGAGTCTGGATCAACGCCATCCATCAGCATGTCGCGCATCCTCGGGTCCTTTAACATTCCTCAGGTAAATATTTTTACATTTCCGGCAAACTATATGTTTTAATGTCCAGCGCTGATTTTTCGTCGGTCATGCTAAATAATTAAAATGCTGTAATCTTTAGGTGAGCCACTTTGCCACTTGTGCATGCCTGTCTGATAAGCAGCATTACCCGAGTTTCTTCAGAACAATCCCCAGTGACCAGTTTCAGGCTGACGCGCTGGCCAAGCTGATAAAACACTTTGGATGGACTTGGATAGGAGCTGTCCGGTCGGATTCTGACTATGGCAATAATGGCATGGCATCTTTCCTGGACGCAGCACAGAAGGAGGGGATCTGTGTGGAATACTCTGAATCCTTCTATCGGACCCACCCACTTAGCAGGATCCAGAGAGTAGCTGAAGTTATCCGCAGGTTTCTACATCACATCACCTTCTGGACCTCTGCAAAACCACAATATCATCATTATATAGATACAATTGTTTTAATATTATTATTATTATTATTATTATTATTATTATCATCTCTGTGTCACAATGATTATTTCTCTTATATCCATCACATACATTTATTATGTTAACAGCATATATGTTGGTTAGTTTGTTTGTTTTAACAATACTGATACTTATATTTGTATAATATCTTTCATTTAAATGTCTCTTCAGGTCGACAGCTGTGGTTGTTGTGGCATTTGTAGCCTCTGGAGACATGAGGATCTTGCTGCAGGAGCTGTCACACAAACCTCCTCCACCTCGCCAGTGGATCGGTAGTGAGTCCTGGGTGACTGACCCAGATATGCTGAGGTTCAACTTCTGTGCCGGAGCCATCGGATTCGGCATTGAGCAATCTGTCATCCCAGGACTCAGAGAATTCTTGCTGGATCTCTCGCCTACGGAAGTGGCTGCCTCTCCATTGCTTACTGAGTTCTGGGAGGATGCGTTCAACTGCAGGCTGGGAAAAAGTGAGAAAGTTGTGTTTATTTATAACAAAGCTGAAATTCACAGCAGAGCCCTTTGTAGTTGTGTTGTTTTGCTGATTGCCTGTCTGAGAGGAGCTTCCTGTGCCATAAAGTTATCAGCTGATTTCAGGTCAAATCAAACCCCGCTGCACATCTGCTGAAATATATCCTCAGATGTGGTACGGCCATGCAATGGACACAAACTCAGAAACTCATCTGTCACCTCAAATTTGTCATTTATACCCGTCAAAAAAATATGGTTAGCTGTGCTTTGTTGGTCCGGTCTGTGCTTCAAGCACCACAGAGTATTCAGTGAAACCTGCAAAAAACTGTTAATGAATGTCACTTGATAATTCTCTGATCTGCTCTGCCACTGTGTTTGACGATAGAGAGATGTTGTTAAAAAAAAAGCTCTTCTTTTGTGGACATCGGATATCAGCGACTGCAACTTGTAATCCTTCAGAAACGGCCATTCGGTGAATGGCTTTCCTGCTCTGGTGATTAGTTCACTCACCACTTACTTGAACTGCATCATAGAGACAGGATTTTCACTGAACTCCACAAAAATATTTGGAATATCAACCTGTCTTAAAACTGTCTGTACCCATCATCAGCTTTTCTTTTTGGTTTGGAAAGAGACATCTTTGGTTTTCACATCCAAACAACAACAACTCTGGCACTCTTCTCATCTAAAACTGCACAGACACATGCTGGCACCTGTGACCTTTGACCGTTACGTATTTTGCATCACATGAAATTAATTTCTTAAAAAGAACAATTGTTTTTTAAATTTCAATTGCATATGAAGGAGTTGTTTAAATTGGTATGAAACAACTAAAGAAATAATTACATTTAAAAAAGGCAGAATTACATTATATTTTTGACATCAGGATGCAGGCGGGATGGAAGTGGAGGGAATTGGCCCAGGGGCCGGGAGTTTGAGACCATTGAAGATAGTGTATAAACTTAGCTTACTTTAATGAACATTACCGATCATCTGATTTGTATTAGTGTGAGTTATTAAAGTAAAGAAATACCATCCTCTGTTTCTGTGCACTTTAAGGTGCAGCCATAGACGAGAGTGTGTGTGATGGAAGTGAAGATATACAGATGCTCCAGCGCCCGTACACTGACACATCTCAGCTCCGAGTCACGAACATGGCGTACAAGGCTGTTTATGCAATAGCGCATGCCATTCATAATGAAGTGTGTCAGGACACAGACAATTCTACAGCTCAGTGTGACAAATTCACCAAGATAGAGTCGAAACAGGTCTGTAAAAATTAATACGTGAACACTCCAATGTGTTTCTTTCCACTGTTATTTCTAGGGGTGTAACGATACACAAAAATCACAGTTCGATACGTACCTCAGTTTTGAGGTCACGGTTCAGTTCATTTTCGGTACAGTATGGGAACAAAATGCAAAACGTAAATTTGCTTGTTGTGTATTCAGAACTTTTGTAAACCAACAATTTATTGTAACATACATAATACGAAAATAAAATTTAAAGAAATAGAATACTGTTGTAAACTGCTGCCTGGTAATAAGTTAATAAATTATTCTCAAATAAACTAAGTAAGGGATAATCACCAAGAGGCAGGGCAATAAACAGTTTGATATGCACAATCATTACCCTCCCGTAAGGTTCTTATGCAAAGGAAACGTTGTTGACTCCTCCAGTAAATAGGACGGACCTTAGATACGACTTGGCGACGGGAGATATTCTAGTCCACTCAGCTATGAGCCAGAAAGCTAACGCTATGCTAGCAAGATTCAAAGTCAATAACATTGCGTACGGTTGACAAACAGTAAATATAATTTGACAGTATGTTAAACGACAAGACTAGCTAGCTAACCAGTCATGTCATTGTCTCCAAATCAATATCAAGATTTTCACGAACAAATGATCGGCCGTGTGTAACGTTACTGTGGCCGCAGGCTGAAGTAGAGAGTTGAACTGCGAACGGGATGTGAGATTATTCGCTTATGTGATACAAAGTATCAGCAAGTTTAGAGGGGGAAGTGTAATTTCTGCAGCTTGTGTGTTACAGTCACCATCCGGTGGTGTTCAGAGGATCAGGCACTGAAGGACTGACGGACTGTCTGCACTCACTGTTGACAGGCTGATACGCCAGCTAGCGCATTAATTTAGAGCAGCGAGCAGACAATTTGACTGGAACTACTTAGTAGGTGTCCATATATCAGGGGTTAATGGACACCCTGCAGCCAATCAGAATTGAGTATTCCCCCAGACCATGGTATAAAGTATAGTATAGTATAGTATAATGTAGTGTAGTATAGTATAGTTGGGTTTTGTATACTCGGATATAGCACAGTATTATACAATTAAGTAATGGTAAAGTATAGTATAGTTACGTGTACATTTACGCTTTTGTAGAAAAGCGACTTTCATACAGTCATCATTCATACA
>OMLP01017508.1:18211-40279 GCA_900302685.1 Spondyliosoma cantharus | reverse complement strand
GGAACTACTTAGTAGGTGTCCATATATCAGGGGTTAATGGACACCCTGCAGCCAATCAGAATTGAGTATTCCCCCAGACCATGGTATAAAGTATAGTATAGTATAGTATAATGTAGTGTAGTATAGTATAGTATAATGTAGTGTAGTATAGTATAGTATAGTATAGTAATGTAGTGTAGTATAGTATAGTATAGTATAATGTAGTGTAGTATAGTATAGTATAGTATAATGTAGTGTAGTATAGTATAGTATAGTATAGTATAATGTAGTGTAGTATAGTATAGTATAGTATAATGTAGTGTAGTATAGTATAGTTGGGTTTTGTATACTCGGATATAGCACAGTATTATACAATTAAGTAATGGTAAAGTATAGTATAGTTACGTGTACATTTACGCTTTTGTAGAAAAGCGACTTTCATACAGTCATCATTCATACATACATTCACACACTGATGGCATGGCTGTGCTGCAAGTTGCCGACCAGCACATCAGGAGCAATCTGGGGTTCATGCGTCTTGCCCAAGGACACTTCGGCATGCAGACCACGGGATTCGAACCAGCGACCTTCCGATAACAAGAAGCTGGCTCTACCCCTGAGCCACAGCCGCCCCACGTATTATTAGTGTAGTACTGAATAGCATAGTACAAAATCGTACAGTATAATGTAGCATAGCAGAGAAGTGTGGAGTAGTGTAGATTACAGTAAAGTAGAAGAGAAGAGTAGAACAGAGAAAAGTAGAATAAACAGTACAGTAGAGTATAGTAGAAAAGAGCGTACCCTGACAGTCCAGCCTTCCTCACAGCGGACCAGTTTGAAGTTCTTGCCCAGGTTGGAGCTGTTGCTTCGGAAACACACTTTGATGATCTTCACGTGGAAGAGGCCGTCCCTGGTGACATGTGCCGTGGGAGACAGATCCGAGGAATCCGACTGGCTGGTTGGAGACATGCTCCTCATGGACAGGCTGCTGGTGTCTCCCGACATCGCTCAAGCATCACACTCGCTCTCAACACATACACACCCAGCAAGCACACAAGCGCCTACGCCACTGCTAACAGACACACATTGCTGTCACGCCTAAAACACACCATTTCACTCTCTTTCCTCTCATACGCACACGGTCGCAGAACACACACACATGATGGGATGCGCTGAGTCTACACTGAAGACAGACAGGAGTTTGACATCAGTTTATAAGGAACATTCATATCTCGGCAAAACTGCTGCTGCAATCACTCCGTACTCACCAGCTCTGCAGACGTCCTACGCCCCAGCACGATACATTTATTGTCAGTCTTTAAAACGGACGACAAGTCAATGCCGGCAAGAGTCTACAGCCATGTTACTTTGAAACGTGCAGGCTTGATCGTTTCACGGTGGGGTTAACAGAGCGGACTTATGCGAAGCTGTGCCCCAAAGAAGAACCTCGTCAGCAAGCGAAAGAGGAAATGCTTCTTATGGGCAAATGAGGAAGTTGAAGAGCAGCTAACAGAAAAACTGACAGGACTGATGAAACAGTTGTGTCACCCCCATCTCACACGTGATGGCACAGCCTGCCACCAAACCACTACCCGCCCCCTACGCGTAAGAGGCATGGCCAACACAGAAACTTGCTTCCTCTTCCTGGATTGTTGATGATTTTGAGTTAAATGTCTCCACAAGTAGTGGATAGGCTGCCACAAAACTGGGTGAAGACGTCCATTTCTCCCCTCAGGAAGAATTGTTCTAACTTCGGTGATGCCTTAACTTTTCACCCAACATAATTGGGTATCAAGCACTTTGGTTTACACCTGCAAAATTAATCACATTCTCACTACCTCCTCCATGCCAATTAGAAAAATGCTAGCATGCTAACACACTAACCAAGATGGTGAATATGGTAAACATTATACCTGCTTAATATCAGAATGTAAGCACTGTCTTCTGAGCAAGTTAGTGTGTCTATTTTTGGATAGTTACCTGAACCTTTTTTTTTTCTTTACTTTCTTCAGTTTATTTAAGCTATTTTTGAGGGCTTTGCTCTGCATTTAGATCTAAAGCAAGTACCACTTGATATGCTGAGTGTAAGCTAAATAGCTAAAGGAAATCTAATTTAAGAGTCAGTTTCTAGCTTGCTTCTATTTCAACATTCAAAACCGCTTTCAGCCCGGCGGTAACTGAACCCGTGAAGATAAAGCGAGGCGGACGGCGTCGCTTTGGCCTCCCGGTTTCAGATTCAAACTCAGTGGTTTTTGTTGGCCTTTACACATGGCATGATAGCTCCACAAAAAAAAATCTATTTTCATGCTGATCCTTGGAGGGGTGTTTTGGAGCTCACCCATCTGTATGTCGAATTCTTCTGAAGGAAATGAGATTGTCATGATTAGAGCAGGGGTCACCTGTGCTCTCTCCCATGCATGCAGACTAATGTTTAAGGTGACTGTGGACCAGGACAGAGTCAGCATCTTTACAGAGTGACTGGGTTCAGTTTTTCAGCTCCAGCCTGATCGGACGATTGGCGTTTACCCTCCTGTCATGGGCGGGCATTTCCTTATGATCATCAAACCTTAGATGGAAACAATAAACCACAGTAAAAAAAGACCCATGGTGGCAACAGAGAGGGCAATTATCGTCAACCAGCTCTTAATTCCTGTTATTGATACAGGGCATCAAAGATTAAAATGACATAGTTCTGCGTGTGAATACTGGTGTGACATCCTGTTATGCATCGTGTCTTGAATTTTCACACTCGCGACCCAACCCAGGTTTCTCTAGACACAGCACAAACCTAAATTGTACGTATTAAGCGCTCGACATGATGACACTTTTTGTAAACTTCTCTTTCTAGTCAGGCGCCTATAGAAAAGAGTCACAGAGCTCATTTCCAACCACAAAACAAAAACAAAAAGCCAGACACCATGTTGCATGAAGGGCAAGACAGATATATATGTGTGGGTGTGTGTGGTTTGGAACAAATACACTAGTAACTGCGTTAGTTACATGTTGGTCATTTGCCTAACGAGGACCCAAAAAAACCTGGTAGCATCTAAACACATTGTCTTTTCTTGTCCAATAAAAGATTTGGGAGCAACAATCTTTACACAACTCTACCTTTCTACAAAAATACTATAGTATATGTGTAATGAATGTCAACTGCAAATGGGAGTCTTGTCTGGGGGACCTCGTGAAATAGGTTCAATGAAGACAGAGCATGCATGGAAGTCAAAGGTTTATATGCTTAACTATGGGTTTAACTATAGTGTATGTTCACAACAGTTAGCAACTCAACAATAAACATCAACAATAAAGAGTAAATTAAATGAGAGTATTTTCCCTTTTCCATGCAGCTAGCAGGCTACTCTTAAATATCACCACATAATTCCAACAATTAATCGGGTATATAGTGAGATCTGTTGCTAAAATGACAATGAAAGCTGAAGTCTGGAGTTCTGAGAAAAAAGTGGACTTAGTCAGAAAATGTGAATGATACAGCTCCCTCCTTCTTCCTCTCTGCTGCGCTGCAGCTCTGCCTTCTAAGCCCCTCCCAACAGAGGAAACCTGCCCTGCACGAGCAGGCTTGTAACTATGGCAACAGAGGATGCCACTGCACATTCAAAATAACAACAACAACATAAGCCCAGGTTGTTCTGTTTCTGCTCAATACAACTAAATTATAATGACAAGTGCCTCATGCAGATCACTGTAGATATCCAGAGTAACAGACAATATTCCTCACATAGGTAGACAGAGTTACCAGCTAATCATTACTCGGTGCAACATTTTTGCCATGCTGCCTTTCTGAAGCATGAGTAACGTTATTTCTCGAAACCAATTCAACCACTTCAGAGTGTACTGAACACAAACTAACATTATGACTGCCTGGTCACTTGAAAGACACTTTTGCTAACCATTAGCCATACATACAGCTAAACACCGGAGTTAGCATACAAGCTAACAAGCTAGATTTAGCAACAAGCTACATAGCAGACTGCAACATCGGTCCAATTCATTCTTTCTACACTGCTTTTCTTCTACAGTCTTCTTATTTCTTCTCTTTGAGGTGGGCAATGGTGGGGCATTTTTCGACTCTGTTGTTGTTGTCTGTTCTCTGCCATTGTTTACAGTTTGGGCTTGAACGTATCTGACCAGGGGCCCGTTTCAGAAAGCAGGTTTAGTGAAAACCCTGAGATGAGGGAAACTCTGGTTTTTCGGTTTCACAAAGCCAGTTCAGCGTAACTCTGAGTCAGTTACCCAGGCAACATACTCCGTGAAACTAACCTGCTCGCTGGCAGGTTTGCTTCAACCAACCCTGAGTTTCCCCTGCTCTTAAGTTGAAGCCTGCAGACTGAAGGCAGTGGCAGACATGGCGTGTCCATTTCTCAAGGAGCCAGTTGGTGTCGAAGTGCAAATACTCCGCAGAAATCTCCGATCAGACCCCGATTGGATGTTTTATCATTCCCTGATGCATACCTGTTTGAGCGTTTCTGTTTCTCTGCACCATCAATAATTTATCTAAACAATATTCTCAGCCCTCGCATCACTCACATGACACATCATAGAAATGATCTCAGTCACTGCAGGACACGAGCCAGGGTGGAGATGACCATTGGGATGCTCAAGGCCTGGACAATAATCCTAACCCCCCCTGCTGATGCACAAGATGGAAGAGCTGTTAGAGACATGATATGCTGCAATCATTTCAACTGACCCATCACCTCCCTAGTGTCAAAGAAAGACAATATGCCTCTTATTTTATGAGGTCTTCTTTATTTCCTGGAAGTACAAATGTTGTACGGTTAATCTTTTGTTGTTGAAACAACTAAAAATCATCCACCTGTGGGCACATCACCCACCTTTAACTGATGATCCAGCAGTTGTATTTCCATTTGTGTCTTTTTGATCTGCAGCCTTATGTGATCCATTTCCAGATTTGACTTATTGATTTGCGTTTGCATGTACACCTTGTATAGTTGTTTCACAGGGAGCTCTAGGAACACAAATGACGTTGAATTTCACAGTGCCATGTCAACTTAGTGTCATAGCAAGTTTTTGGTCTATGCTGAACAACATCTTACTGAGGCAAGCAGTGCTGTGGAGCTTGATGGACCTTCTTACTCATTGTAATTTCCAGCAAGTTGCATTGTGGAACAACACTATCATTAACGGAAACCTAAGTTATTTTAAAAAGGTGTAAACCTCAACGGGCCTTTCTGCATCTTCCCTCTCTGTGGCGGCAGATAGGGTGTCGTCATCATCCTCCTGTAATAACACAGATTTTTTGTGTTATATTCTACCCATCATGAAAACTGTGGAATATTAAGAGTACTTACAACAGCATGGATTCTATGATGAATGGATGTCCATTACTGAGCTAACACTAGAAAAATGATGAATGTACATATGCCATTCATTTGAATAACTTACCTCTTATGTAGGCCCTTGTGTCCTGGCTGCCTCTGATGAGCTCCCCTCAGAGATGCCCTCAGCAATAGGTCGCCCACTGTTCTGACTGATGGCCATCTCTTCAGCCTCTGTGAGCGGTGGTGGTGGTGGACCGCCACCTGTTTCGCGGGCCTCAGCCTTTTTTCTGTTGGCTATACTGGAGGTCAAATTTGAACATATCCAGAAAACACAAGACATGCATGTACAACAGGCATTTAGGTGTGGCTTTCATATAGACAATATTAAATACTGGCAGTGATGGGATCGCTGAAGGTTTGGCTTTTTCTTTGTTTAGGCGATTTCCCTAATTACTTAAATATCGCTATCACATGCTGAATGTAGCCACTGAATGCTGTTTAATGAGGGCAGGCTAAACAACACCACAATTGCTTGCGATTAAATTGTACCTTACCTGGTTGGACTATATTTTTATATTTCATCTTTAGTTGCTGCCAAGTCCGTTTTGTACCTGTAGGGTTGCACCTGTGCGCTCAAACACACATATAGAATATAAATGTTGAATGAGTGGAACACTCAAGACGAAACATTTCTTTTTGTTCTCCAAATTAATACTCACGCATTAGCTCGGTCAGCAATTTTCTGCCACACAAGCTCTCGCTCTTTTGCCGCAGTATTGCTTTTTCTTTTGAAAATATGCTCATTTTCTGCATATGCGGCCATCGATATTTCCACTGGGGAGAAGTAGAAGGACCGAGGTTTTTTTTCACCTGTTGCCATGGTGGATCATGTTATCTGCGTTCCATTGATGAGGGCTTTTTATATCCTCATGCACGGGCTTCACTCAGGGTAACCTTGACTCAGAGTTGATTGAACTAATTGTTAACACCTGTTCTGAAACTGAAAACTCTGAGTTTGACAGCTCATAGTTGGTCAACCTAGAGTTCAGGTTTTGACTCAGTTTGTTAAACTTGCTTCCTGAAACAGGCCCACTTGCAGGCCCTGGCTCTGATTGGTTGTGTTCTACCGGGAGCAGTGAATTCTTGCAAATCAAATTACAGCCACTGGGTGGAGTCACAGACTGGATTTTTACACAGCTGACCTGTATCTTATTCTACTGTCAGATCATAATGACAATTTTAGCAAATGGAACAAAAAAATAGTTACAGACTACAACTTTAAAAGGACATATTCAGACATCAGTGTGCTTTTTATTCGCTATATGATTACATATTATGCTAATACCAAGTTATTCGTTGTTACTTTGAAATGCAAAATATGTTACTGGCTTGATATTACTAGTAGCACCAACTTTTTCTGAATGACGATGAATAATGATAGGTTATCAAAGCAGCATAATAACAGAATATCTTAATTAAATTGCTTCTTCTTGCAATGGGCGGGGCCTAAAATTTGTTCCATCACATTGTGGGAGTTGTAGAAAAAGTTATGACTTAATGTAAACAGTTTTGAGACTATACCTAGACAAAATGTAATGAATATTACGCTAATGTGAGAATAAATCAACCATTTTAAGTGTGTAGATTTTTTAAATGGAGTTTGGCATAGCACGCGTATCTAGCCAAACTATGGCCGGAAATAGAGGGGAACTTTTTGGATGAGGAAATATACACTTCAGTCACAGACATCTGTGGGACAGTCCTGCAATGCACTGCTGTCAGCTGTCAAACTCAATATTGATAGAGAGGGTTGGAAGGGAAGTCAGACGGCGTTACTTTCAAAGTAAAATTTCCGGCGACTTAAAAAATAAAAGTGCTAAATGACCATCCTCTGTGAGCACTTTGGGTATTGCAGCGTACTGAAAGGAAGGACATTTTAGGCCAAAAGATTGCTTATTATTTTTCTTTTTTAATGTGTTGCTTTTTTAGGGTTAGGGTTAGGGTTAGGGTTAGTGTTAGGGCAGTAGGGTTAGGGCTACTGTCCATAATTTAGATGAACAATAGCCAAACACAAATTGGCTTTATTTTCCGATTTGGAAAAACTGCCACGTTTGGATGATTTATAGCTGCAGAATACATACCGGCAGATATACAGTGCTTGTGATTGCGATTGACACAATATGATTAAACATAAAGGCAACTATGAAGTGACACTGAGATTAAAATCTCGAGGCCCGGACAAAACGGGGTCAAAATAGCAGCATCAAGGAAATGACAAGACAGCATCAAGTCGGGTCACAGTAGCAGCAACAACTACAAAAGTACAATTCACAGTGAGTGGACTATGCTGACTTAATTTTCAGGCCTCCGAGATATACTAGTGTCGTAGCGTACACAAAGTGACGAATGACCATTCCACCATGGTGTCCCAGGTACAGTGATGGGTCCTACAGCTATGGTTAGTCAGGGCTTGATATACTGTGAATGCTTAGTGAGATAGTTGTGGGGCCACTTCGCCACTGTCCACTATCTATGGCACTAAACAAGATCCCGAGTAAGGGGTGGTGCACAGCATTAAAAGCCTTTGTAAAGTCCATGCAAGTGATTCATTTTGTCCGTTGCTTCTCTCATATCATTAATGACTGCCATATACGCTATCATTCATTTTATCATAGTTAGATCAGAACAAATAATACCGCATAGTTTTTCCTTTTTATGACTTTTGTGATTGAATGATAATTATCATTATAGAGTGAATTTACGTTGCCAGATTGCGGGCTAATGCTTTGGCACTATACTATTCCAACTGTTGCTCCAGTTAAGCTAATCTTAATTGTATTCATGTCATTATGTAAATGTCGTTTAAATGTTATACTCGGGCATTGTCATTGCCAAGTGTTGCCACAGAAAAAAAGAGGAGCTGACAAAAAGAAGAGAATAACAGTGATGATACTGACTAGTTGAAGATAATGGGATTGTCAACAGTGACCATTACAATTTTTATTTTTTATTTTTTTTTATCAACAAACTTGCCAGAAACTCGCCAAAATATGCTTTTAATTTGAAAACTCTCAGAGGAAGTCATGCTTTACAACGCGCGTGCGTTGACGCTGGGCGCTGCTTCCACAGTCATGCAACCCAGTCAGGAGTGATCCCAACATCCGCTCAGAGAGAGACGGAGAGGAACCAGCTGTGTTTCACATTTCCACATCTGTCTTTTCTTCTTCTTTCTATTGGGGGCTTCTGTGAGACAGCCTCTGCGGTCCTACCAGTCCGTGCTGTGCTGCTCCAAACAAGGCGGGGCTGAGCCTCCCGTCTCATTTGGGATGAACCACATGTAGGAGAGAGTGCGGACGCTGGAGAGAGCGCTGCTGTTTCTGCTGCCCTGATTTATTTATTTTTTTTAAAAAAAACATTTTTTAACGACATCGAAATCCAGCCATGAATTCGGCCGAGCGGACCGTAACGTGGCTCATAACGCTGGGAGTCCTCGAGTCGCCCAAGAAAAGCATTTCGGATCCGGAGGCTTTCCTCCAGACGTCTCTGCAGGATGGAGCGGTGCTGTGCAGGCTGCTGCAGCGGCTCAGACCCGGGACCGTGGACAAAGTAAGTGGATGGATGGATGGAGAGGGACAGAGGACTGTGAGGGAAAAGAGAAGCCGTAATGTGCGCACGAACATGGGAAATGACGTGTAGGCAAACAACATGTTTACTTCTGTGGATGAATAAAGCCATTATATTATTGATAATTTCCATTATCACAGATACGATGTGGTTCCTGAAAATAAAGCAGTGTTAAAGAGGAAAAAACGCTATAACAGGTCTGGAGTAGCATTTACAAATCACTGCCTTGAAATTGCCTATGTGGTTAAAAAAAAAAAAAGAAGATCATTAGTCATAAGAATATTTACAATTGTTTTTGTCTGATGTGAAAGAAACAAAACTAAACCAAATGTAAAGGGGTTATTGTTATTTCTGAATGACTCACTACCCCACAGCAACGCCGTATTTAGTCATATGCATTGCTGTAATATTGCTAATAGAAATACTGTAAACTAACTACTTAGATTTACTTATTTGATACTACTGTGACTGTGTTTCGATCCATTTGACTCTCTCTCTCGCACACACACACACACACACACACACACACACACACACACACACACACACACACACACACGCACACACACACACTCTTCAGCGTCACATCCTCCCTGGGAGATGTAGACCCCCCCCCCGTCAAAGTAGCCTGCTCCTACAGCAAAGTGCTCCTTTCACAATAAGGGCATACAACGCCTTCTCCAGCTTTGGATCATCACCTATGCAATTAATTTGACCCTCTCAAGACAGACGGAAAAAAAAATGCATGCTAGTTGAATATAATGCGTTTTGTGACTTTATTTGTCCAAGACACAAGATGGATGAAAACGTCCCTCAATTAGTGCACTTAGTGTGAAGGTTTAAACCGGAAGTTTGCCTTATTAGCCAGCTTGATTCTCGTAAGCTGTAAGTGGCAAGTGCACCAGCACTAATGTTAGAAGAAAAAACAAAAGAAGGCCTGAAACAGCTCAATGAAGTGTTTTATAATATCTTCCGTCAGTGTTAAGTTACTCTGTCTCTGCAGTTTTTCCAGGAACCGAGGGGCGACAGCGAGTGTCAGAGGAACGTTACCGAGTTCATTAAAGGCTGCGGGGCTTTCGGTGTGGAGGTGAGCTAACGTACCGGTCATGTATTTCATTTATGCACTTCTTCAGTGTGACGCCTGGAAAACAGCTTTCACCCTACCTAGCTACAGGTCCCCCCCGAACAAAAAAAAAAACCCATTGAAAACGTATGTATGTTTAGCCCGTTGCTTCTGTTTTCCGCACAAGATAGCAACAGTTACTGTTCTCAGGTCGAGGTGAGTACATGTAGCTGGAACTGGACAACAGTTCCGTCTTTTTTCAGCCATTCAAACGTCTAAACACGTTGGTATAGTGTTAAATACATAGGTGACCTTATTATGCATAAGGCAAACAGACTCTGGTGTAAAGTCACTGTTCACTTATATCTTCCATGTTTGTTTTTATGGTACTTGTTTCCTTTAAGTCAGCCTTTATAAAGGGTTTATAAATTGGAAATAATAGCTTTATCAACTGTTTTCCAGATTGTAAATATGTTTTTTGTTTTTTAGAAATATTATATTCCTTTTTTTTTTTTTAATTATTCATTTTTGTTATTGTTGAAATTAAGTGACAGGCAAGGTGACATGAGGGACAAATGCATCACACCACGTCGACTGCAAGCACATACAGTGGACATAAAGTACAGATAACAACAGAGAACAATGTAAAGTTATAATGATGTGTATATAGGTAGTATAGGTGTGTGTGTGTGTGTGTGCGCGCGTGTCTGTATGTGTGTGTGTATGTGGATGAGAGGCATTTAGTATGGTATTATATGCACATGTAATATGGCATAGATAGATGATCCGATAAACGTAAATAAGTAAATAAAGAAATATTATATTCCTAATAAAAAGCGAAGGGTTTCTCATCTAAAAATACCAGGCTGTGATTTATTTCCATAACATGTATCGTCGCTCAAGTGAGGATAAGTTATTTTCAGTAACAACAGGCTTTTCCTTCAGTTTTATGTCCATGTGAAAGCAGGATGCTTCAACAGGAGCACACCACAGTGTCACATCATCGGAGAAAAAAACAACAACAACATTAAAAGTACTGTATCGACCGTGATGAGAAGAAGGCAGGTTTTCACTTCAGCGTCCATGATGGCAAGTTAGAGTACGCTCACAGGCAGCGTGAGTTGCGCTGTGCATGTCCAGTGTCGGGTGAGGCTGCAGCAGGCCACCCCAGAGACCTCGGCCTTAGAGATCTGGGTGAGGAGTTCAGGCATCTGTGGGGAGGCCCGAGTAGAGTCCCTGCTCCTTTGCGTAGAGCCAGCTGAGTTCGAGTTCGGCCATTTGGTTAGGATGCCTCCTGGGCGAACCTACGTTGGATGTTTAGCGGGCACGACCAACTGGTGAGGACACCCCCGGGGCTGATCCAGAACCCGCTGGAGGGATTATATATCACATTTGGCCTGGGAATGCCTCAGGATCCCCCAGTAGGAGGAACTGGAAAGCGTTGCTGGGGAGAAGGACGTCTGGATGTCTGCCTCCTCGACCCGAGCCTGGATAAAGTGGAAGAAAAGTGCCCCCCATTTTTGATGCAGCAGGTGGCTCGAAATCGCTCCTTTAAGACAGTGGTGGGGTGGAGGCAAGGCTCATATACAAGTTTTCTGTCAGCAATATACAAGTCATTCCACAGGCAGAGTTTAAAGACTCACTGAGGATTTAGAAAAAGAAACAAGGATCTTGGAAAACAGTTAATACACTCATAACAGCACAGACCGTCATTAGCTTCAGCAGAATGAAAGAGCTAAAGGGGCTTTGGTCAGGTCACCAGTGTTAGCAGGAACGAGATGCCAACATCTCCTTGAATGGACCTCACTGCTGCTGTGGGTCAAATTATTCCTGTTGGAGCTCTTGGACTTGAGGGACTGCCTGTAGACCTTCATAAGCACTTCTGGAGGTGACCTGTGGGAGCTGCTGCAGGAGGTGGTCTCAGACAGGCATGTTACTGTTGTTCCTGTTGGACTGCGGTTCTCTCACTTTTACGGCAAAGAAGGAGATTTGACTCGGAGATACATTCTGTTAGTAAGTTGATCCGGTGAGTGATACGGCAAGATGATGAAATAGATTAATTTCTTGGCACGAGTTAGAGAAATTAGTAATTGGTTCCTGTATTGAATTGGGATAGTGACTTCTTTAAATCATCTCCCCTTTTTTCAGCAGTGGGGTCGGTTTTAGGTTGAATAATTCTAACAGCCTGGAGGAAATTTAAACGCCCAAATATTTGACATTGCCGTGGGAAGTGGGAGGGTGAGATCTTGATGTGCAGAATCCCAGGGTGTTTGGACAATGGTAGAATAGTAGATGTGTTCTAGTTTATTGTATATTATGATGTAGTAGCGAAGTCGGTAATGATTTCTTTTTGTGAGGTTGAAGGGTTTTGCAAGTGTGATCATCTGCGTAAAGACTCATTTTATGTTATCATTGTGGACTCCTTTGATTTGATCGTTTTGTTGCATTGTGGTTCGTTAACGATTCCAAATTAAGATGCAAATTTCAGCTTTTACGCTCCAGTTTATCCCACCTTCACGCTTTGGCGATATAGAAGTCAGTCAGTGGGTGGTGTACACAAGATTAGGGGCTTCAGAGGTATTTTGATTGTGTGTGTGTGTGTGTGTGTGTGTGTTTGTTTCTGTGTGTGATGGGGGAGATTACAAGGGCAAGCTCAGACTTTGAGTAATCCTGCTCCAGACTGCAGTTGGAGCAGAGATGTAAACCCCTACTAAACTCAGTATTCCTTTATTTCAATGCCGACGTATGATTGCTTCTTTTGTAATGAGTACTGATGCAAGCTAAATAACAATGATGTGATGGAAAGGAGCAAAACCACAATTTCGAAATAATATGACTTTTTTTGTTGAACGCATTGAGTAAACATTGTTATAATGTGTTCCAGGAAACAGTATTTGTTGCTTTATTATGAACTTATGATCACACCCTCTATGCTTTATGGTTGTTCTATAATGTATTTTAAATCCTTTATGTCCTTTTCGCTCCTTTAGCCTTTTGAGGTCAGTGACCTCCGGCAGGGACTGAACTTCTCCAAGGTCCTAAACTCTTTGGTCGCCCTTAATAAAGCCACTGAAGGTATGACTATTGTCCGTGTGTGCATGTTTATGCGTATGTCCAACCCAATTTGCCAGAACAAATGTAACATAACATTTATTCAGGTATGTTTATGCAAAACCATATAACAAAAAACTATTTGCAACTACACATTTCTTCAGATTCCGTTTCTATTTTCTCTTGTCACAATGCTGTGCTTATGTTCTATTGTTCTAACCACTGGGTTAGGGTTGGGAAAACATCATGGCTTGCCTGAAATGCCTGTTTTGGTATCTACAAACGCGGCTGGAGTTGTCCAGGGGTCTTGTTAAAAACACCAGTGCTTTAGCCTTGTCACCTGTAAGTCACCACCATCCCATACCCCTCCAAATAAGAAGGTGAAGTCATTGAAATTAGGGATGTAATGATACCAAAAAGAAATGGTACGACAGGGTTAGGGTGAGGGTTAGTCCATGATATGACATTTATCATGATATTAAAAAAAGGAAAGAAAAAGATGACTTAAACAATGTCCTTTAATAATAAATCTGATATGTACAGCATTTACTATTCGTATATAATTTGTTTTTATTTTTTACTTAAGGTGCTTGTGCTTAAAGTAGCCATGAATTGTCTTTGGCAATGCATGGTAATGGTAAATGGACTTATATGGACTCTATAACATTATTCCAGTCTATTACAACACTTGTCACATTCACCCATTCATACACATTCGCGACACCCACCAATCTCCCTTCGTCTTGTTGTCTAGCAGATGACGGCCTTGAAAATCTCTTGTTAGAATAACTGGCACGTTGTTATTTCTGTGCCTCAGTGGTTGTCTGGAGGTTAATGGGCCGACGTTGTGATTTCTCACAATTGGCTTGTGAAAACAAACAGCCAACAGATCGGGAGCCGTAGTTTCGCTGTCGGTTAACACTCTGCCACTTTGGCTGTAGCAGCAAAAATTCAACCAACGAAGCCAACGTGCAAACTAACCACTTGACATTGTTGGTTGATTTTGTCACAGTCCCGCGGTGATTTGTGAATTCGGTATATGGTTACCATATTATCTCTAATTAACATGAAATGTTAATATGATATGTGACACGTTTTGTACAAAAGTCAATACAGGGAAGAGGCTATGATATGTTTATATGGACAGAGGGCGATTTGTTAATTCAGGCTTAACAGGCTTAACAGCTCCGTAAACTCCTAGAATGAACAAGGGGGGATGGCGGGTTAACAAGGGGTATGTATTTTGGTCATTTTGCTATAAAGGGGGACGGTGTACGACCTCATCCTTCCTCAAGTCGCCTAATGCTTATTGACCTTTGATTTTTAGATGTACTTTGAGATCTTTCTATCTTTTGCAGTATTTTCATGTACATTTCATTTCCCTTTTTTCAAAATTTAATTTCTAAGGAATATGTCCCTTTCTTTGTTCATCTTACTTTGTTTTTACTGTTCGTGTAAGTTCCCTCAAGCTTTGTATTTTTATTCATATTGTTAAGAGTAGTTGTAATTATGCAAGTGAAAGTATCATGTGCAATGATATCATTACATTGTATTGTATTGAAATATTATACTGTAGGACTCTTTAGTTCTATTTTTCAGTTTTTCTATTTTTTTTTCTAAATATCAGTATCCTGAATTTGATTTAACTTAATGAATTTAGGTATTTCATTTGACTAACTGCACTATTAATTGAATCACTGTTTGCAGATTCAGGTGGTTCTGAATACAGCGCGCGTGTGCCACACTTGCCAACGTCGCGGATTAAGTCATTTGACTCCCTGAACACTCAGAGTCGCTCCTCGAAACTGCTGCCGCCTCAGTACCGCAGCCTGGTGAGTTACCACGACAACACATCTCATGAATAATGACAGTAAACAAACACTGACTTGGGATGGATCTATAAAACTGGTACTAAACTCGGATATTCATCCAGTGCAGATCCCTGTCTAACCACCACCATCTGTTACACACCCAGCCTGTACAGATTCAGCCAGTCACTCTATCTCTCCTTTTTCTCAGGACATGTCGGAGGGCAGTGGGTGTGGCCACTTGCTGGTTAAAGCACGCTTTGCCTTTCAGCAGACCAATGAGGACGAGCTCTCATTCTCCAAGGGCGACATCATTAGCGTGAGCCGGCAGGAGGATGGAGGTTGGTGGGAAGGCTCACTCAGTGGCAAGAGTGGGTGGTTTCCCAGTAACTACGTCCGGGAGCTGAAAGGAAGCGGTTGGTGCAGCTCTTACTGCTTTAGATGTTGTACCTCGTTTATTTCCCTGCCATTTTTTTGCAGCAGCTGGGACACAGTCTCATGTTAACTTCTTGCGTTGAAGATAAAGCACAGACTGTTGAAGGTATTAAGTACAGATAGTGTTACCTCTGTAAATTCTTAGCCCGATAGAGCTGACCCTGGGATAACTCAGTGTCTTTATATGGTTCATGTGCAATTGCACATGAAGCTAATTTATTTTTGTCCACCACTGGTTTTGTTTAACATTTAAATCAACAAGAATCCAATACATCAAAACTGTCAATTTATTTGAATCTATGTGTTACAAAATTTTACTCTAACCTACATTTTAATCTCACCTCACATTGAATGCCATTGAGTTCATGTTGAGTTCTGTCGAGGCTGTTAGCAGCTGCCTCTTGTGCTTGTAATAGAAATCTCCTCCTGGCTTGTTTGATTGTCTTGGTTGCGTTGCTTTCTGTGGAGGAGAGGCAGGAACAAAGGAAGGAAGCGCTGCAAACAGACAAAGACAGGAAGTTCCAGCTCTGCTGTATAGAAAGGAACTGACTTAAAGCTGACAGCAGAAAACAAGGAGCATGGAAGTTGTTTGATAATTGAGATAGCAGGCTTGCAGAGGGACCGAAGCCCGATGAAAGCTGCGGCTTTTTCATGTAAAGAATTTGTCTTGGCTTACTGACATAAATCAGTGATATTCAGACTGAGATTAGGTCAGGAAGAAGAACTATAGGTAATATAGGAGTTAGTGGACCCTCCTTTGTTTATGCCAACATGGTTAACAAAATGAAAAAAGGAAAGCTAGTCAAAAAACATCTCTTTGTAATACTGATATTACATTCTCCATAGTAGCTTTTTACTTTCTCTAATCAGTACAAAACCCTTTCATCACTTTAATTGTAATTGATATAACTGGCTTTGTCCTTGTTCATGTGTCCGGCTGGTCTTTTAATTGTTTTTGCTCTCCTTTCTCTCTGTGTAGACAAGACCTCAGACAATGCAAAGTCTGGGACACTGAAAAGCCCCCCCAAAGGTTTTGACACCACTATCATCAGTAAGACCTACTACAATGTGGTAAGCATCACACTCTAAAGATATTCTGCATATGTGTCTGCATGCATGTGTGTATGAAAACTGTCCTCACTCTGACCATCACTGAAAGAGGAAGAAACATTCATCAGTGTAGATGCTCAAATCATTTTGAATCTTCATAGTTATGGTTATAGTTATAGTTCTTGGTGTGGACGGCACATTAAGTTTGGACTGAACCAAATTAAAGGGCGTGGTGTGTCTGCTTTTTGGGACTTTTACAATCAATTATTTTTCATCCATCCATCGGATTCGTGGTTGTTTAGCTGTTCCTCTGTGTGCCTGGTAACCATTATTTGTGGAGCGTTCATTTGTCATCTGTGTGAGCGTGTGTTTGAGTGAGCAGCAGATGAAAAGTAGGTTATTTTTTCCATTCCAGTGGTTTCTGGGGCAGCCTCGCCCCAGGGTTGGCTTCTGCCAGTGTATTCGTGTGTGATTCAATAATGCAACAAGCTCCAGCAGTCTATCCAGTCAGCCAATCTGTGGTCAGGGTACCTGAGTCTCTCTTTTTGCATTCACTTACTCTCAGACCCTGCCTGAGGACAAAGATGTTCTCATACGGAAATACACGATAAAAGGAATTATAAAAGAAAAGTTTAGTTTTTATTCTAATGGAGTCTTCAAAAAGCTTGAGAACAGAAGCCTGTGTATTCAGAGGAATCAGGCTTTGGGCTCTTTTTACTCTTCACGTGTTTGTGTTTTCAGTTAAAGGTCGGACTTTTGGTTAAAGTTTGAAAATGCCACAATATTCATCATGTTGTTGTTGTCAATACGCTTGTCTATACTGGCATCCTCTCTGTTTGCTCTTCACATCAATGTTTAATTAGAAAAGGAACACATAAAACATATAACAGATAAGCGACTGCAATTGAAGTGCAGTTCAATTTGTAGTACCCCCGGACATAAAGGGAGATGCATCAACAATGCCAAAACTAATTACCAGAAGCATAATTTCAGAGAACTTTCTGATGTTGTGGAGAGATTAGCTAATTATCCTTTGGAGTCACACACATGGGAAGCTACTTGGGCCCAATGTTACAGTTACTGTACCATCGAGTCTAAAAAGCAGACAGTTTATGGATTAATTGTGGAGACGATGTGAATGCTTCAACCAAGTAAATTCTTATCAGGGTGGGGCAATATGGACAAATATTCATATCTGTGTATTTTCTATGAATGTGGTCACATTTGTCACACTGTTATGAAAACAGATCAAAAAGCAAAGAAAGGGTTTCCCTTCCCTGTTTGAAATGATGCTGTACGGCTGCAACATATGTAATTGAAAAATCGTATAAAATAATAGTTTTGCAACACAGTTTTGCAGTAGCACTTTTTTGGGTATATGGTCACCATGGATATCAGCCATGTCAAAAACAAAGAGCTGAAAACATGATATTGTGTCGTACCTGCCTGTGTTTGTTTAGGATTTGTATTTCTTTGTTGTTTGGTTCATTTTTTTTCCACATTTCTATCATCCATGAATTTCATGTGGAGCTCCATAGAAGAGTGCAGAAATGTTTATTAACTAAATTATGGGGTGTATGAAATGTGTGGTATATAGTAACCAAAGAGACTCAAAACAATAAATTGATTATACAAAATAAATCTCCCTCTCTCCTCCCTAGCCCTACTTGCCTAAATAATTTAATGTTCATATTATCAGTAGCTACAGTATGAGCCCAGCATACCGACTACGCAAAAAACGTGTTTTTTTTTAAAAAAAATGTGTTTTTTTTAAAAAAAAATTGTTTTTTTTAAAAAAAATGTATGAAGCGATATCAGTAAATTATTTTTCTTTCACTTACAAGGCATAGGTTAATGTAATAGGGAGCATTGCCAAACTGCCATTTTAAAACTGTTCTCATACACTTTTTGACTGCTTATTCTCTATATCAAGGACGGTAAATTAAAAAAAATAATCTGTGCATTTTGTGTCATATCGCTCACAGGTCCTACAAAACATCTTGGAAGGAGAGAGTGAATTTTCGAGGGAGCTACAGAGTCTCCTGGGCTCTTACCTGCGCTCACTTCACCCCACAGACAGGTCGGGTTATTTTTAAAATTTCACTGTTTTATTCAACAGAGTCAGACTTTAGAGGCGGTGCTACATACACTACCATATCCTGTAGGCTGCAATACCAATATTATCTGTCCAAAGAGAGCAGCTGATATCATTCGGCAGCCCCAGATAACGACAGGCAATTATGAGTGAGCAGGTGTGAGACGAGTAAATGAAAGGATGGTATGAGAAATAAACTGAAAGCATGTTGGTATTCTTCCTGTCTGAAGTTTCATTCAACTCTCCTCTTTTTTGCAGACTCAGCAGCGTTGACATCAGCCACATTCAGGGGAATCTGGAGGAGATTTCAACCTTTCAGCAGATGTTGGTTCAGTCCTTGGAGGAGCACACAAAGTCAGTGCATCAGTAGATGCTGATCTGTCTTCTGCAAGTGTGATAAACTGGCCATATAATGATCTCACAACAATAACTGGCTAAAGAAATCTTTTCTCGTCATGCATTGCTGTAAAATCATACGGATATCTATGACTACTTACAGTATCTTACAGTATTAACAGTTCAGAACAAAATTTATGAAACCTTAGAATCTGTGAAATTACGTTATTGATTATTGTTTTCACCACGATACAGTAGCAACAGATTTAATCGATAAAAATCCATAGAAACTGTTTTGTTCATTGATTTTTTTTTATTACATTCATTTTTCTTTGTTTATGTTAAATATGTCTTTTATCCTGCACATTAAGTGTTGTACTGACAAGGATTTTAATTCTAAAATCTTCATTATTTTTTTGTTCATTTTATTTAAAAACATTCATCCTCCAGCTTCACCTTCAAATAGATAGGAGCAGGCAGACTGAAGCTCAGACTGATATTGGCCTGAGCTTAGGACCATTATTAAAACAACAGGGACACCTAGTGGTCAGCCGAAGTAACAGTCTGTCTGAGATGCAGCAGTTAAAAATGTTATTTCACATTTAAGTGTGTAACATTTTAATGAAAATGAAATATCCATTGTGCAGGGGAGGAACCTTTAAGGTCTTGAGTGCATCTTGATGTGAATATAGTTGGAGTTTCTAAATGTATTCCAGATGTTTTTTTTAAAGATTTTTCCTGAGCATTACACAGTATTCATTTTACACATTTTGAATCCCCAAAGCACCTCAGGCGAATGGTGGCAGTTGTTAACCAGTCTATACTTTTTTTGTACGTGCAGACTCCCAGAGAGCCAGCAGAGGATCGGGGGCTTCTTCCAGAATCTGATGCCCCGGATAAAGATTCTCTATGTGGCCTACTGCTCCAACCACCCGTTTGCAGTCAACGTCCTCACACAACACAGGTATAGACGGAGATATACTTTGTTTGTAGCAAGGTTATTTTTGTTAACTCAAACTAAACTAAATCTAAGTATGAAAACATTATAATTTACTTAAATGAATATAAAAAAAACCCTAAAAGGCATCGGTGCATTTGTTTCTTGAGACTGTGATGTCTTCTTGTCGGTTGCCTTCAAAAAGTGTCGTGTTTGTTTTTTAATACATATTGTGAGCGTCTTGGATTTTGAAATAATGGAAACAAAATGAAACTAAAAAATAAAGAATGAAAGCTAATAATTCTGGTTTACAGGCCTACTTTTCTACCACAATTATGAAATAAATCTGCCGAAAAAAGAAAGCAATATCTGCCTTGGTTTCTAAAAAGTGTGTGAGTGTAATTGCGTATGTTCCTCTGTGCGTGTGCACAACAGTGAGGAACTGGGGGAGTACATGGAGTCAAAGGGGGCGCCTCCTCCTGGGATCCTGACTCTGACCACCAGTCTGAGCAAACCCTTCACGAGACTGGAGAGATTCCCAATGCTGCTGAAAGAACTGGACAGGCACATGGAGGTGAGCTTGAATCTATCTGTGTTTTTTGTCTTTTACTTGACCTGTACGGATACATATCAATAATAAGTAACATGAAGATGAACTTTGTGAAAAAATGCTTTCCTCTAAACAAGAACTTGCCGTGATCTGAATCTGCATGCAGGATATTGGAAAACTTTTCTCTGTTTTACTTCCTTATTGTCTTAGGACCAGCACCCTGACAGCGCTGATCTTCATGCTTGCATAGTGGCCTTTAAAAGCTTTGCAGTAAGATGCACACACACACATAAATCTTTTGGCTGAGTAGTTATTGGTTTTGGTCTTCCAATGTGTGTTTTTTTTTTAAGTGGAATTGTGTTGATTACAACATACTTCAGAGAGTTTCTGTGCATTTCTGTGCTTTTGAATGTGTTCAGGCTCAGTGTCAGGTGGTGAGGAAGAAGAAGGACCTGGAGTTGCAGATTTTAACAGAGCCAATCAGAAACTGGGAGGGGGACGACATCAAGACCCTCGGACCCGTTCTTCACATGTCCCAGGCCACGGTCCACACACAGAACTGTCAGGTACTCATCACGACGCTCCAAATAACCTAACCAGTTTCCCCTTAAAGCTGCTGTAAGTGATATATCTCTGGACGAAAGTTCAGTCTAACAGGTGTGGTGTAAATGGACCCCGAGGATTCTTTCAGTCTCAAAATGAACATATAAGGCTGCTGAATTCGAGCGACCACAAAAGAGCATGCTTTCAGTCACTTTGCGTCTGTTTTTCAGGAATTAAGTGAGCGTTACCTCGTTCTCTTCCCTCACACCCTGGTCATGGTCTCTGCCAGCCTTAGAATGAGTGGATTCATCTATCAGGTAAGTTTACATCACATGGGATTAAAGGTACACAACGATCTCTGTATAAGGATGCTTAATTTACACACTTCAGTAGTCTAGCAGTAGGTAGACAAAACACTCATTCTACCATCATAGGAAGCACACAAATGTTGCAAAATTGCGTGTGTCAATTATTATGTCGTAGACCTCAAAAACTCCAACGAGCATCGGTCACACATTGTGTCTCGACAGGGGAGGATGCCGCTGTCCGGAATGCTCATCTCAAGAATAGAAGACGGAGAAAACCTGAGGAACGCTTTCGAAATATCTGGTTAGACCGCTCTCTCATTCTGCTCGCAGACAAATTTCATTTTAATAGAGGTCCGTCATTTATAGAATTCCATTGTTTAAGATCACAACAGCAGGATTTTAGTATCTTTACACTGAATACCTGAAATGCGCCAAGTGGAATTTGCTCAAAGGCAGGTTCCCTTTCTTTGTGTTTATATTTGCACTCCTTCTTTATGTTTGCCTGCGTGATCTCTGCCTGTTTGTCTATGCTGTTACACTTGTGGTTTTGCGGTGGCAGGAGGCCAGTGTGAGCGGATGCAGGTGGCGTGTTACAGTCAGCAGGATCTGCAGGACTGGCTGGATCTCCTCACCAAACAAACGCACACTCCAGCCACCCCGGCACACTTGCACAAGCCTCAGTCCGTCTGCCACACAGTAAGAATAAGTCAACAAACCAGTTAGTCAGTCGATCATATTCGAATGTATTGCCCTCATACGGTACCTGGCTCTGTTTATGCTTCACCCACCTCCTTCTGCTTCTGCCAGTTGCCCTCTCATCCCGTCACTCCCTCCAGACACTCAGAGTCCCGTGGAGGGAGCACTGGACACGCCTACCACACCCTTCCTCATCCGTCTTCGTGCGGGTCGGCCCACAGCAGCAGCCCAATGTGGGGGCCGCTTGAGCCACCGAGCACCCCCCAACCCTGGAGCCTGAGCTGCCTCCGCCC
>OMLP01017505.1:0-11013 GCA_900302685.1 Spondyliosoma cantharus | reverse complement strand
CCTGTTTCCTCAACTGGGCCTGTCAGGAGATGCAGATAAGCTGAGGGAAGAGTTGGTGGACTACCAAGTGGCAGATAGCAAGGAGCTTCCACAGGAAGAGAGGGTCGACAGGTTCTGGGGCCTGTTAGGGAAAGATGAGAGGTTCACAGGTCTGGCATCACTGATGAAGGCTATTCTCTGCATCCCTCATAGTAATGCTAGCTCAGAGAGGTCCTTCAGTATGGTCAGAAAAATTCTGACTGAAAACAGAATGAACATGGATAACTCTACTCTTTGTGCCCTCATGTCCTGCAAGATCAACCATACCACCCCTGGCTACAAGTATGATCCCTCGAAGAAGGTTCTCGCCGCTGCAAAGCATGCCACCTACAAGTACAACAAGTCCTTGGGCTCTATCTTAACGATCTGAAACGCAAGTATCAAGCGCAAAGCGCAAAGCGCAAGTAGCTTTGTGGGCAGATCTCAGGCGCTGTTGCTATTATGCCGGCGGGATAAATGACTCTTGCGCCCGGCGCAAATCTAACATGGGTTGGTCTGAAGTAGCTACAGTGGTCATAGGTGTGGTTTGGGCATAACGTGCAGTAAACCAATCAGAGCGTCATCTCACATTCCCTTTAAAAGCAGGCGCACTTGTTTCATGGCGGATTGCTATTATAATGGCACATTTGCCAGGCGCACACCAGGAGCGGTTCACAGCCGAAGAGACAGACGTTCTTGTCAGGGCCGTAAAAGACCGAGAAGTGGCATTGTATGGGGATGGGAGAAACCCACCCAAACTAGCTTTGGCTAAACAGGCGTGGGAGGAAATTGCCACAATTGTTTCTACGGCTAGAAACCCGGCTGAAACGGCAAAATAGCACCAGAGAACATTTGCGCCGGAACACGCCTCCTCTTTTCGCTGAACCGCCCCCGGGAGTGCAAAGTCATTCCCTAATTTAAGGACGTGCGTCTGTGGAGGGAAAATTCCAATGTGCGGCGAGTGCAAAATAGGAATTATACAAGCGCCAGCGCACAAAGTCAATTGCGCCTAGCGCAAGATAGAGCCCCATGAGTGACAAAGGGAACACGGATTAAGGCTTGGACATTCACACACTCACTAAGTTCAGTTCACACAATACAGTGTCCAGTTAGTGTTGTTTGTAAGGCGACTGTTTTGCACATTGTTTACAATATTGTATTTCTGTACTTATTCTTGTGGAGGGAAGGAGGTATCTATTTTTAATTTGATGTGCAATAAATACTGTGTACTAAATGCATTGCAGTGTAACCGTCTTATTATTTAACCTTCTGCTACTCATTTAAACAATTAAAACTGCTCATTTTTCATTGTCCTCAATGGTAAACAGAATCATTAATTGAATTTCAAAGAAACAACATTTTCAGAACAAGGTTCCTTCATCAGGTTTAAAATACAAGGCAAGAAATTATGACAATGTATACGTACACCTGGCGAAGGAACCTTGTTCCTTGGGCCGATACACCGATGAAAAAAAATCTCCCTATTTTTCACAACCCAATGTTGGCAAGTATGGTCCGGACAGCGGCTGGACAACGGCTGTGTGTGTCTGTGTGTGTGTGTGTCTGTCTGTCTGTCTGACTGACTGACTGACTGACTGACTGACTAAAGCTTCATGAGAATCATCGGGGAAATCTCCCCGATGCGGGATGAAATAAAAGTCCAAGGGTCCAAGGTGTTTCCCGGTGTCCCCCCTGTCAATCTCGTGGGGAGGCTGTTTTCTGGGGGAAAGTTCACTGACGTCTCGGTCTGGAGGGCTGACCGTCGCGGTGATTTATTTTCATCACAAACACTCCGTGAGTTAAAGTTTTTTGCCGGTGACAGACGCTGTTTTTCGGGCAGAAATGTGACAAGGAGTCGGGAGAACGGACAGGAGGACAGATGCTTCTCCACGTACAGCTGTGGTATTTTTTTTCCTCATATAAGTTTCCAAAGACAGTTACAGTTACTACGTTACTTTTGTTTGGTCATGTAACGTTGCTTTGTGGGACATTTCTCTGTATTAAGTTGATTGAAGGACCTGTGTACTTAACCGATGGTTGATCGACACGCCCCCGATCTGCGCTGCCGGCTTATCCGTTCACACTGGTTCAGTTCACCAATAATATGGCCCTGATACTACCTCCAGAGGTGGATCTGGGCCGGAGCGAAATTTCCCCCCCTCGCCGCCTCCGAGAGATTCACACTGAGACGGAGGCGGGGAATTGGCATACTAAAGCCGCACCCAAAAGCCAAGTGTGAATGGGGCTACAGTTCACCGCCCAACTTCGTGATTCACGTCACGTCACATGTTCACGCCTACCCCAGTGGTGGCCAAGTGGCGGCTTTTGGAAAAGGAGGAATATTACACCTCGCTTTTAGATAGACAAGGCAGCAGATTGCTGCATGACCCACATTATCTTGAGATTCAGTGCACTGACAGATGTCCTGACATTTTCATTTAGAATTTGCTAATTCAGAATTCATTGTTCCATCAAGGCAAGCCGTCCTAGCCCAGACATCTCATCCGTCCAAAAACATTTTTCCAATAGCCTTCTGGCTTGTCCACATGATCTTAAGCAAACTGCAAATGGGCAGCAATGTTCTTTTTGGAGAGCAGTGGCTTTCTCTTTGCAACCCTGCCATGCACCATTGTTATTCAGCATTCTCCTGACTGTTGACTCATGAACATTAATATTAGCCATGTGAGAGAGACCTTTAGCTTCTCAGAAGTTATCCTGGGGTCCTTTGTGAACTCGTCGACGATTATACGTCTTTGAGTGATCTTTGTTGGTCGACCGCTCCTGGGGAGGGTAACAATGGTCTCTTTCCTCCATTTGGATACAATCTGTCTGACTGTGGATTGGTGGAGTACAAACTCTTTAGAGATGATTTTGTAACCCTTTACGGACTGATGAGCATCAAGAACACCCTCACAAACGTGTTTTGAAGATCAGACTTTGATAGATCTCTGTTGTTTAAATAGAACAGATTGTCAGATTGTCATCTCATTGATTAAAAACACCTGACTCTAATTTCACCTTCAAATTAATTGCCAATCCTAAAGGTTCACATACTTTTGCCACTCCCAGATATGTAATATTGTATCACTTTCCTCAAGACATAAATGGCCAGGTATACTATATTTGTTTGATTGGGTTCTCTTTATCTACTGTTAGGATATGTGTGAAAATCTGATGATGTTTTAAGTCATATTTATGCAGAAATATAGAAAATTCTAAAAGGTTCACAAACTTTCAAGCACCACTGTAGCTGCTAGCAACAGCTCGCTGTGGCGTTGTTCACTTCACACACTAATGTTTCATGTGAAATAACAGTATGTATGAGGAAACCTACTGGGTACACTCATTTGTCTTTGATGGCTTTGTATCTGTTTTGATCAAAAATGTTTTTTCTCCGTCAGATTTTCTTTTTTTGCTTCAATTTTTTGAAGCACATTGTCTCAGAGAAGTTCTCTGCTGTAAAGAAACTGAGGTGAGTTCCTCCATTTTCTTATAATGTGTTATACACGTCTGTTATCCTTCTTTCTTTCTTTCTTCTGTTTCCTGTCTGTCTGTCTTTCTCCCTGTCTCTGTGTCTGTCACTCTAGTTAGCAATACTTTTCTACTTGTTTTTCTGTTGCTAAAGTTCATAGTAACACTGATTCAGCAATAACTAACTCACTGAATAACTGGTTTCTGGAGGCAAGAGTCAGCCATGTGAATCGAGTATTCTTTCTCTTTTTTTGATTACGGATGATTTCATCATCATTATCATCATCATTTTTTTGTTTTCAGAAGAAAGAATTCCCACTTCAAAGACAGTGATGTGGAAGAATTCTGCCAGTTAAGTAAGTCAGTGTGTCTCATATATTGCTGCCTACAAACAGGGTACCTCTGATAGACCTTTGATGGCTTTGACACATTTAACAGTCACATATTATACGATGTAATTTATTCAGTGCATTCAGAAAGCCTTTTTCAGATTTTATCATATTGCAGCCTTATGTTAAAATCATTTCAATAATTGTTTACCCTCATCAATCTACACCCAATACACTATAGCAACAAAATGGAAACATGCTTTTTTCTCTGATATGCATTGAGACCTTATATAGACAGGTGCTTGTCTTTTTCAACTCATGTCCAATCAATTGAATTTACTACAGGTGGACTCTAGTCAAGGTAGAGAAACATCTTAAAGATGATCAAGAGAAATCGGAGGCACCTGAGCTACATTTCAAGTGTCATAGCAAAGGTTCTAAATACTCATGTCAATGTGATATTTCAGTTTTTCCTTTTGTATTAATAAAATGCAATGAATCTAAAATTCTGTTTCCACTTTGCCATTATGGTGTATTGAGTATAGATTGATGAGGCGGGGAGTTATTTAAATGATTTTAGCAAAAGGATGCAACATAACAAAATGTGATAATAGTGAAGGGGGTACACACGTGTATGTATGTATGTATGTATCTATGTACGTACGTGCATATGTACGTACTGAAGTCATGATGTCATGTCTGGGCTCGCCTCTGTTCCACTGGCTTCTGTATTTCAGTGCAATTGTCTATTCAGCATTTCTTTCATCTGTCTCGATGAAAGAAATCATGTTCCTGAGGTTTACTTTCCTTATTCTAAGTCAAATCAGTTCCACTAGCATTTGGTATTACATTTTAAAACCATTATGATTTTAACACAGAAAACATAATTTAATAACTTTGGTGAACTGTGGACAAACTAACCTGCTGTTAATGCAGACAGGCCTGAATTAACTGCAACAGCCCAACTCACTTCCTTTTTTTAAGCCTCCAAAAGGTACAACTTATGAGAAAATGGTGTTCATTAAAGGCAGATGTGGAGAGTGCTGCACTGGGTCAGGAACAAAAAGGAAGTGATGTGTAAATGAGAAATCAGGTGCTTTTGGAGGATGGGGCTAATACAGTAGTTGAGTAGAAATATAAATCAGTGACTGAAAAATGCCTGTCAAGTTGGTAATGGCAACTAACAGCCCTGCTGTCTGTTTTGTTTCAGAGTCAAGGGATCGTGGCAGTGTGACCAGTTTGAGCAGCGAGTTCTCCCTCATCACTGAGGAGGCGGGCGGTGCCTCCAGCCTCACCAACGATACTGTGGACATGTTCTCCAGCCAACCCCAGGCCTCAAGCTGGTCAGTGTCACACACAGGCTCATAGAGTCGGGGATTTATTTCTCTTTTGTATCACGGTCTGGGTGAACACTCGGTTCTGATTGGCCGGAAGGTGTGAATGAACTTTTCTATATACGGACACAGCTGGACCTTTACTGTTCTAAATTAATTTGCTATATCCTGTATCTAAAATGAGCGGCATCAGCTGGTTGTAGACCGCTCAACGCTTGAAATAAATTAAATATAAAAGAAAAATCTGAATATTTTATTTACAACCCAAAGTGTGGTCCCTCAGTGCATCATCCTCTGAACACCACATGGTGGCTCTGTAACACACAAGCTGTAACAAAAAGCCTACACTTTGGGAAATTAAAAAGTTGGTAACTTATTCATAAAAAGTTGAGTAACCCTGTTTGATTTTAAAAAGCTGGTAAACTGCCTTTATGCGTCTTTCCTCTTCACTACAGCTGCTACACTGCCCCTCTGAGCTGACTATCAAAAGCTCTTGCCACATCCTGTTCACTGTTTAACTCACTACTTCAGGCTGCAGCCAGACACTCATTTGTTGGTGAAAGGTTTTTAATTTTATTTGGTGACAGTGACATGGCTGGTTAGATAGCTTGTCTTGTTGTTTATCATGCTTTGATATTATATTTACTGTCTGTTGACCATACACAATGTTTGTAGCATAACGTTAGTTGTCTGGCTAACAGTTGAGCTGAAGAATTCAATGAGCTGAGCGGACTATTTTATCTCCTGTTGCTAAGTAGTATCTAAGGTCCGTCCTACAGTATTTACTGGAGTAGTGAACAATGTTTCCATCACAGGAGAACCTGATGGGACTGTAATGACTTTCAGCTATTAGTCAAACTCTCAGGTTTTTCCAGGGAAATAGAGTTACTGCTTGTGACACCTCATATTTTGATCACAAAACACACGAAAAAATACACAATTTGTCTTTGTCTTGTCAAGTGACCATGGTGTGATAATGTCCTTCAAGGTGTCCATTATCGGGAATTAATGGACTTCGTGGAGGCCTCCACGTCATACACATCATAAATGAACACCTTGTCTGGCTTTTTCCCTTTCTTAATGTTTAATCATATGTTTTGGAGAGTTAATATATGCATGTTTATCATTCATATTTAATTAATATGTTTGAGATTGTGGGTTTCCATGAACACCAGCCCTCAGAACAACATATATGTAAGGGCTCAGACTGAAAACTGCACCACTTTACAAAAACACAAGAGGCTTCCTTGGTGAAGGCGTTCTCTGCTACAGGTGCCAGTGAGACACTGAAATATGAGCAACCGATTCATCAGTTTGTAGGAGACACTGCACAGCTGTTTATAATAGTATGAGACAGCATCTTACAATGTAGAAAAGTTGTCACTGTCAATGAGTGGCCTAATCCTACTGTCTACTCATACTTTCACATCCGCATTGACATATTTATTAAAAAAGATGACATTTCGGTCATAAATACCTTTCTCTTGACATAACACTCACCAATTGTCATAGCCTTAAATACAGTCCAAAATTACCTGACGGTCCACAGCTGTACTGGAGCTGTGTCCACAATCACATGCATAACATAACATAACATATAAACCCCAGAGCATTAGTAGTAGCAATATGTTGTTTAAGTCCAGGAATGCACTTGAACTGTACTTTTAAGGTTGGTGTGTTGAAGGTTGGCGTCTCGAAAGAAAGAAGAGAAATGCAAAACATGGCAACATGAGCCAGATTCATTTTTATTTTTGGCCAGGCAACACTGCGCCAGAACCGTCTGTGTTCAGACCATGTCTGTGCCAATGCAGTGATCTCTTTCCAGTGTTTTTTAATGCAGTGCTGATGTCCATCCTAATAAGGCCATGGCCATAGAATTGGACTGATTTGATTCAAAGGAATGAAAACTCTTTTTTCCAGTTCACCATCAAAACATGAATATTAGGTTAATTCTCTGGTCAGTTCCCCACCAACCTATCTCTGGAGTTGGTTCCCGGGCACCTTATGTTGGCTGCCCAATGCTCCTCAAGGATGCATTGCATGCAGAGAACCAGTTTCACAACACTGTTCATTGTATGATAACTAAAGAGTATTCTATTATAATTGAAGGCAGACATCAATGTCATCAGTCATTTGGTAAACCCGCATCACAGGCTGTTAACGCTGCAATGGTGCCCCTCCTCTTCCTCCTCGTCTTCCTCTTCCTCATAGTCTTCCTCCTACTCCTCTTTGGATGTTGATGTTTTCTTTCTCTCCTCAGGAGAAAAGGTACCACCTCCTCTCCTCAAATGGTTGTTTGGAATAAACAGAATCCTCTGGAAGAGCACCTCTCCCATCCACTCAACGAGGCCAGGTCTTCCAGCTCATCGTCCTCCAACCAATCAGAACATGGTGTCACACGCACTGGCAGCAGTCCATTGGCTGTCCCTGGAAGAAGGTGAGTGACTCCAAACAACTCCATCGTCCAGTCCAAGTTTGCATGCTGTATTGTTTTTTTACACACAATTGCAAATTTTGGATGATCACCAGAAGCATGGTGCTTTCACCACCGCATAGCACAAGCACCACCACCTGTGGTAAAGATCTTGTTTCGTCCAGCATGTGCATTTATTTTGAAAGTGAGTGAAAGAACAACGCAACATATTTTTAAAACTATTTTGCATTTTAAACACAGCTGTTTGCAGATGCTTACCAATGAGGTAATGTGTCTATAAGTACGATCACTAAATGTAATATGACGATAGTAGCAAAGTAAAATGAACAAAGTAAACTTTGTTTAATTACCATACCAGCAGAATACAGAGCATTCTTCTGCTTCCTTCCTTGGGTTGTGAGGCTTCTCAATTCATCCTCAGCACTATGCCATAAAAACAGTTTTAACTGTATGAATTTTCCCAGTTTTAATCGTAGGAATTTTTCAACCCATAATGACTATATAGATATAGCCAATGAATCCTCTCACTGCTGGTCTCATTTCCATAATCTGCTGAATCAAAAATATACATACAGTAATTCTAATATTTGGTTAAATGTTCCTTTTAAGCCATCCGCAAGCTTCTGGTAGTCCTCTGGCTGAATTTTTAACCACTCCCCTTGACAGAATTGGTGAAATTCAACTAAACTTGTTGGCTTACCACCACAAACTTGTTTCTTCAGCACAGTCCACATGTTCTTGACGGTGTTCAAGTCAGGACTATGGGAAGGCCATTCTAAAACCTCAATTCTAGGCTGATTGATCCATTCCTTTACCACTTTTGAAGTGTGTTTGGGATCACTGTTCTCTTGGAACACCTAACTGCACCCAAGACCTAATCTTCTGGCTGATGATTTTAGGTGTTCCTGAAGAATTTTTGAGATAATCCTCCTTCTTAATTATTCAATTTACTTTCGTTAGAGCACCAGATTCACTGGCAGGAAAATAGCCCCATAGCATAATACTAGCAGCACCATGCTTGATAGTGGGTGTGGTGTTTTTGGGGTGAAAGGCCTCACCTTCTCACCTCCAAACATATTGCAGTTCATTGTGAACAAACAACTCTGTTTTTGTTTCATGTGACCACAGTTTTCCTCCAGAAGGTTTTTTCTTTGGCCATGTGATCTGCAACAAGCTTCAGTCGAGCTTTAAGGGGCTGCGTCTGGAGTACGTCTTTCTTGCACAGCAGCCTCTCAGCGCATGTTGATGCAAAACACACTTGGCTGTGGACACTGTCTACTGTCTTCCAGCAGCTTCCAATTCATTGCTTTTCCAGAAGCATTGTCCCAGGGACATTTCTTTGCCACAGCTAAAGGACACTAATATTACAATAAACAATAATAATAGTAAAACATAAACAATATAATAAAAAGTTAAGAAATAATAGACACGTTACATATAAACATAATATTGTACAATATGAACATGTTATTTATTTATTTGTTATTTACAAATAATAAATATGGGTTTCAAGAAGTTGTGAAAACTTGAAAGTGCAAAATGAGTTGTGTATAGAGTTTGTATTCAACAGTGCACAATGAGGTCTACTGGGAGAAGTGGTGGTTGTACAGTCTGACAGCAGCAGGAAGGATGGACCTGCGATACCTCTCCTTCACACACTTGGGGTGTATCAGTAGCCCCATTCACACTGCTTTTTGGATGCAGCGATCCTGCGCCAATTCCCCGCCCCCGTCTCAGTGTGAATCTGTTGGAGGCAGCGATGGGTGAAATTTCGCTCCGTCGCTGATACGCCTCTGGAGGTAGTATCAGGGGCGCATTATTGGCGAACCAAACCAGTGTGGATAAGCCAGCTGCGCGTATTGAGGGTGTGTCGATCGGACGATCGGTTTACTACACAGTTCCCTCACTCAACTAAATAAAGAGAAATGTCCCACAATGCAATGTTACATGACAAAACAAAAGTAACCTAGTAACTATAACTGTCTTTGGCAACTTATATGAAGAAAAAAAATACCGCAGATATACATGGAGAAGCGTCCGTCCTCCCGCCTGTCCTCCCAACTCTTCCTCACATTTCTGCCTGATAAACAGCATCTGTCAATGGCAAAAAACTTTAAGTCACCAAGTGTTTGTGATGAAAATAAATTTCCGCGACTGTCAGCCCTCCTGACCGAGACTTGAGTGAACTTTTCCCCAGAAAACAGCCTCCGTCCCCACGACTGACAGAGTTAAACAGCTTCCAGTTTACTGATGGCGGTTATGTAATTATGTAATTTAGCGCGACTTTCCAGGATGTTTGGTGGGTCAGGATCTCAGTCACAAAATATTATAACAGCATCCATATGATTGTAAACTGTCCACGGGTTTAGATTGACAGGAGGGACACCGGGGAAACACCTTGAAAACACAACGATTTCATCATCGTACCGTCACGCCTCTTTAAGAGCTGCAGCGATGATAGCTTGTCCATCATCCTGCTCTCTCCCACCACCTGCACTGGGTCAAGAGGGCATCCCAGGATGGAGCTGGCCTTCTTTATAAGTTCATCAAGACTCCTCCTACCTGTTGCTGAGATGCTGGTGATCCAGGAGACTACTCCATAGAAAATGACTGATACCAACACAGAGTCGTAGAAAGTAGTCAGGAGTGCCCCCTCGCCAAAGGACCTGAGCTTCCTCAGCAGATGGATTCTGCTCTGACCTTTCTTGTATGTTGCTGCACTGTGATCAGTCCAGTCCAGTTTATTGTTCATGTGAACTCCCAGGTACTTGTAAGATGTCACCATCTCAATGTCCGTTCCCTGGATGTTCACCTGTGTGCAGGGTTGTTTGTGCCTGCGGAAATCCACGGCTGGCACCAGTCTACAAAGTCCTTAATAAGTTCCCTGTAGGCTCTGTCGTCCCCGTCCCTGATGAGGCCGATGATGGCAGAGTTGTCAGATAGATAAAATGCAATATACAAAATGTATTAAAAAAAATGTATAAATAGCAGCAGAGTAATTGCAGTGCAAGATAAGATCAAATATAAGGTGCAGTGAACAGAGTGTATAAAACCAAAGTGCGTAGAGACTATGTGTTATGACCAGAGTGTTAGCTGTTATTGTACAGTGTGATGGAATGTGGCAGGAAAGATTTCCTGTATCTGTCCCTTCAACAGCGGAACTGGAGCAGTCTGTGAGAGAAGGTGCTCTGCTGTCTGTGTACTGTGTGATGGAGAGGGTGCTGATCATTGTCCATGATGGATAACAGTTTATTCAGCGTTCTCCTCTCCACCACGGTCTCAAAAGACTCCAACATGAGACCAAGTACAGAGCCAGCCTTCTTGATGATTTTATCAAGTCTGTTAGTGTCGCTGGCTCTGATGCAGCTGCCCCAACACAAAGCAGCAAAGAAAAGGACGCTGGAAACAACAGATTGGTAAAAGATCT
>OMLP01017503.1:0-22281 GCA_900302685.1 Spondyliosoma cantharus | reverse complement strand
TATGAGGAATAGGTGTGGTGAAGGCTACAGCCTGCTATTCAAGTCCTCCATCCTGCTCCGTGTCATCGCCTATACTCTGTTTAAATGCAGCTGAATTCACCGTATAGATGTTCTCGTCTATATTGTTCTATATCTGTTGGCGGACAACCAAACGAGAAAGAGATCACCTTGTAATTTAATCACAGATCGAGTGTCATTCAAGCTGCTGTGCCGTGATGGTAAACAAATCATTGTATCATAATCATGTTGGCATTTGACAAAATTGGCATATAATCATAATAGCTATGTGTAGCAGCCCTCCAAGTTGTCCCCTGCTCTCTGTGACCACCTGTACTGTGTTTCTGTTGTGCCCAAATTCACAGTATTCTGCAGCTCGTGGCAATATGTTAAATAATCTCATAGATCATTGATTTAATATCTGAAAGCCTCTGTGTTATGTTCCAGTAGTGATGAAACTATATAGTAATGATAGTGTAGTGATTGGACTTTGCGACTCCTGATCCCAGAAAAGAGAACAGCATGGTGGATTTCATCAGGTTGGAGCTGTGCTGGAGGATAGCGCTAACTGAACACGCCAACTCGGCGAGGGCCGCTGCGAGAGACGATGGTGGCACCGTTAATGGCTTTAATAACTGTACATGAACTGCAGAAGCCTCAAACCTCAGTTCTGCAGGAGTTCAAACTGGTATTTTGTATTTACGTTTCATTAAGAACTAAATACTGACGGAGCGGTTTACTGGCTATGGAATAGTGATACCACTGGCATTAAGATTAGTTCCCTATAAACTTGGCTTTCTCCCCATAAAATGCTGTCTGGTACCATTTCTATCTACTTTCAAACCTCCACGTATTAATAAAATCATATGTTGTCCTGAGTTGTTGGTAGTTGCTACTCTGAGGAAACTGGAAAACAAGCTTTGTTGGCAATGCAAATACTACTACTACTACTACTACTAATAATAATAATAATAATAATAACAATAATAATAATAATAATCCAAAAACTATATTAAAGAAAAAAAACTCTTTTAAAAATACCTTCTTCTTCTCTGTTGCCTGATGAAAGCTCTCCTTTTACACACCGTCTATAGAGCTCCCATGTCAAACTGCAAACCAATAAACTGCACTCCGAGGGACAGTAGATTCTGACAATGCAGGAAAAAATAACATTATCAATTACAGGTCTCCCTCATAATTTCTGCTTCTATTCCTGCTGCAGGCTCAGCAATCCATCTCTGCCGGCTTGTTCCGCATGCAAAACTAAATCGAATCACAAAACAAAGGAAGCAAAGCTCTCCAAGAGCTTGTGTGTAATTGCATTAAATTTCATTGCACAGGGAGATGCTTTCAGTCACCATTGTGTTGAAACGGTGCTGGTCTTTTACAGAAAAAGTTCATCGGAGTAAACCCCTCACGTAGAAATTTCAGTAAAAAAATACAATGGAATGGAATGCATTATTTGACCAAGAACGCATTAAGAGTCAGTTTTTTTAGCTGGAGATGGTGGCCTTCGAAAGTATCTAGTAGTTGGATTGGTTTCGCTTTATAATATAATTTATTTTGTAAGCCTTTATTGTCAGAAAATCTGAAAAAATGTTACCTGCTTTGTATTGATTACAGAGGGAAAAGGGGTCATTTGCAACACGTCTTACGTGCTGAAAAACAGACTTTGTAATGATAATATATTCTTTTGTTTTACGATAGACTTCAGTCAGTTCAAATCCAAATCACAAAAGGGTGGTTTTGCTTTTATCTCAGTCTCTGGGATATCGAAAGGATTTAGTGATATGCGTGAAATGACTAAACTGACACCATATCAATATCAATCACTGCTAAGCAAATCGTCTAAGGCCACAAGTTGACACTAATCTTTTATTATCCATCTTGAAAAGATATCATGGTGTATATTAATGAGGCTCCTTACAATCATGTAAAAATTCTCAACTACACAATTCATATCACTGTGCATATCACTGACTCACTGAGACTTGTTTCTTGTTCAAGGTTGGCTGTGGAGGGAAACAAACCTGCAGCCTTCCAGTCTGAGAACCATCCCTGTAATCCTCAGAAATATGAGGCCATACTTTGTCAGGGTCTGAGCACTGGACACTCCTGCTGTACAGTTTGAACAAATATTCAACACATATTTCAGGATAAAGGGTACAATTTTGGGTTGGACTATTTTCAAATGCAACTTAATATATATTTTTTTTTGTTTAAAACCCTTCTTTTTTCTTCCAGTGGTCTGTGTCGATCTGTATCATGTGTTGCAGTACCCAGTTGGAAGCAGGTCGAGAGACGTCATTCGTCAACTATGGTAGATGTGATTCTCTTCCTCAACAACACCCACTCTTGAGAAAACAACACAATTGTGCCTGTACAAAGTTTTATTCTGGAGTGTAACTGTTTGGGCTGTTGTCAAGTCCAGCTGGGAAATATGTTTGGAGTCTACAAGCCATAGTCATCTGGTTGATTTACTAAGTGGTCTAGCGATAGTCTGGTGGCTCATTCATTTATATTTTTTGGAATAGCTAAATGTAGCACTTAACATATTGCATTGCCACTTTTACGGCAATAAAGCAATGATGCTGCTGAAATAAAATTCAGAAAGACTGACCAAAAGAAAACTGCACCACACCCCTAAGAGTTTGAAATACCAAACACAGAAGTGAATTATGATGTAATGTACAGCTTATTCAGCTCGAAGCAAGGTCTGAGTAGGATATTAGCATCTCGAAATGCACACTCACTACAGCAGGTTCAATCACTGGGAGTTGTGCTAAAAAAAACAACTTTCAGCGTTATCTAGTGGAAAAGCCAGTGATGGATCATGTCCGTGTTACCAGATAAGAAAGAACACATTTAGGTGGGTGTAATAACATCATGTAACCTCCATGCAACTAATTATTGCACGTCCTTTTCTCTTAAAGACTGCAAATGACACGTTTGACAACATGTTTACGTCCATATTTCCTCTCAACTGTCATTGTGTCATTCTTATTTTAAGGGATGTAAAAATGTCCTACCATACATATTTTAAGACACAAGGTGGGATGCGGAGCCTAGTCGCTCTCAGTAGGTAGCTCCATAATCAGCCGGAGGAACAGATTGTTCACTTACATTTTTGTCTCGTCATCATTTCCGGCTGCTGACAGAATTGGCTGATCCTAGCACAGTTGGCAGCCAGAGTCCAGCCGATTTGTCTAACTTTCTCACAGATGATGAGATAAACACAGTATAGAGCTATTAGCATGCATCACTGAGTGTATTATTCCTGACATATAGATATAAACCTTCCGTGTTGATCTATGCATTTGCGGTTAAGGCTTAAAATTCTACTTTAACCGCAGAAAGAATAATAGCAGTAGCTTTAATAAATTATTTTTAGTACAAGCAATTATAACCTGTTGATTTTTCTTTGTTATCATAATGTATTTTCTGGTGGTGAGGATGACTAGGAGACTTTATGCTGCAGTATAAAGAATAAGATTAAATTATACTTTAATCATTTGCAAAACAATACTATGACAAAGTACAATGCAAAACCCCACTGGTAATGAGCCTCTATGTTACTTAAATTACACAGTCATTACTCATAATCAAACACCTTCAGTGTATTCCCGTTAGATAAACTGGAGCTCAATATGTTTTCATGATGGAACCCATTATAGCTATCACTGCTCCGCAGGAGTTAAACCAGCAGTTCTCCAGTTATCTGCAACACAAATAATGGTATGTTGGTTAATCAGAAATTGAAATCAGCAACATTATTATATAGCGTCTAAGGATGTGTAAAACTGTCACTGGGTAAATTTTGCAAGATTTGTGAAACGGGAGAGCGGGCGTGCACCACTGTCAGCTCATGACCATGATAGATGAGTCCTCGTTAAAAAGGTGCACCCTCCCGCATTTTCCTCCAACCCACTGAAATGCACAGTATGTGGCTGCTTACGACGTGCTCTAATCATTCGAGATCAGGCTGTTTGTACTCGCTTATCAAGGCTAAGTTACCCTGGTCAGTCAAGGCATTAAGAATAGACATGTGACTGCTGCTTCAGAGGAACTGAACACATAACCCTAAAAATAAATTTGAAACTGTCTGGTTAAATATTCAGTTTTTTTGTTCTGGAATATGTTTTATTGATGTAAAGATAAGGCAATTATATGTGCAACTGTTAACAGATGACTATCAAACAGTCATTTATGTAAAACTTGTACTATTTCACGAATATCAATGCACCATTAACAAACACTAAGACATAACTCATTTCATTTGGACCTATAAATCTCAATATTCTAAAAAAGTTATCCGTAATGTCAGCGGGGCCTTTGACTCGCTCTGCAGTGGTCCATCTTCTGAAACATAATACGTAACAGAAGTGGTAATACAGGATATTAAAACAGCCCCCTTGGGCTAGAAAGGTCTCATTAATTATCTAACTCAAAGAAAAAAAATTACAGCTTTGTGAATAGGAGCCCAGCAGTTTCTGAGGAAAATAAATTAATTTATTCTTTTGTGATGAACGTTTTTTGCCTGCAGATTGGATCTGTGCTCCACCAGTGCTTGTGCAGGCTACAAACTGCTGCTGAGTGGATGCAAAGAGATGAGGTTATGATTACACACTCTCACATGAATATACTCTGTTATGCCCTTTCCTTTGTACAGCTATAGTATTCCTGCCTTCAAAAGTACAATCATATGCTCAAAATTGGCATTAATTATGACATGTCACATTACACACTGAAAGCACATCAGACATAGCACATTTATTAATAAACTACTGTCCTTTTTTCTACTTGCTTTAACCTGGTGTAAGGGTAGACAGAAGGAGATAGTGACACCTTAGAGATGCAGTACCACCAAGAAGGAGTCACCCTAGTGCTAGAAAGAGTCATGATCCCTCACTGGCTTTCCATCCGTAAATGCTGTCAATCAGTTGTTTGCAGAGCTGGATCACTTGTGAGATTCAGACGGAGGGCAGAAGTGAAAAGCAAAAGGGGTGAGTTATTACCCATTATTAATAAGTTATTACTTAGTTGTCGTTGCTACTGATTACTGTTCTGTTACAGGGTTCCAAATAAAGAGCTTCGATGTTATGAAGTGAAAAACAGTTATCTACATAGTAGCCACAAAGTTATAAAGTTACGTCGACCAAGAAGGTGCCACACAAATGAGCATTATCCAACTCAGACAAAGCTTTTGGCAACTGCAAATGACACAAGCCATAGGCATTTGGAAAGTCAGTGATTGTCCTATGTATCTTCAAGGAACCCTGCTTATCAATACATGTATCGATATGCATCACAAAATCACTTCCTGCCTTCTGTCTACACAGCATAGCAACAGAATGACGTAACATCAGATGCAAACAAGCTGTTACATTCAGTGAGGCCGCGCCAGCAGTACCATATCCACCAGGGACTGTGCTGCTGTGGTGGGCGAGTGCTGTTTCTCATCAGTGTGCTTCCTTTAATGATGCACAGTGAATGCACCTTACATCAGGCTCGACTGGCACACACTTGTATGTAAAATTTGTCTGAACATTAATGACAGATCAAATAGTATTTACTTTAATCTGCAGAGGATTATGTGCCTGTTGTGATCGTGTGTTATGCAAGTGTGCATAGTGAGCACAATATCCAGTAGAAAAGTAAAGATTGTGACGGCCCAGACGGCAGTTCATCAAATCCTCAAATTGATCCACACCTTCAAGCACAGATTTGATGTGATGTTGGAATAATCTTTTTTTTTTTATTAGACCAAGCCTTGGTCTTTCGTAAAAGCAAGCAGCAAGTGTCTTGTTGCCATAGTTACTAAAACACCAAATGTGAAGAATGCATTTTGTACAGTATAAGAGTGGGATTTCCTGCACGGATTGTGCTACAATGAAGCGAACAAACAGTGATTCTGGTCTAACTGCAGGGCGGTTTGCCTCTGGGGGTCCTGCCATGTATGTGAGAAGAAAGCCAATTAGGGGATGGACATCGAAACTGGGAATACATGAAAAGCAACAGTTACACAACAGTTACACCTCATTCTAATTAGGCTTTAATACAATTAATTACTAAAAGAGAAACGTATAGCAAAGCAGCTATGTTCGCATGTTCATGGCTTTAATATCCCTGTGCTTATGCTCGGTTGCGGTTGTTTGATATGCATTGTGAAGAATAAAGCTACTGTAAAATTGTGTGTACAGTCCATGCAATACTTCCCACATGTGCACAGATATGTTGTGCGGCACTCTATGGAATAACGTTCCAAGGAAATACAGTATGCTGACTCACTTATCTGCTGTCCATCAGATTAACCCTAACACGATTTTGTGTTCCCTTTGTTCCATACTGGCAACGACACGTGGACTTGAATTTGAATGTTAACTGACTAGACTGTCACAATCGCAGGCAGCTCCATTGTCAACCCTAAGATGAACAAAGATACCTGTCGCATCGCCATGCTCCTGTTTCTCCGCTTACCGCAATAGGAGGTGAAGCCTGTCGAGTTGTGGTCTCGTTGCACTTTGCTGTTGATGCATGGATTTTAGAACCAGTTGTGTGCGAGACATCTGCCCTGACGGTTAAACTGCCATTATGCTCGGTAAGCTTTCATGTTTTTGTGTGTTTTACTCAAGGTCTAAATGCCGGGGGAGGCTGTGAAAACAATAAAGCTTTTTAAATTTGGTTCTTTGGTAAAAGGAAAAATAAATAAAAAGATTTAAAAAATAAAATTCAAAAGAGAGTGACACTGGTAGAGACACTGGGTGCGGCACTTCTGCTGTAGAAACAGTGACGAAATACATACTGTTCTAAAACTGCTTTGTCTTTTTCCCTTTATTTGCTGAATGTGTAGTTCAGGTTCAGGTGAAAATATACAAAATTGTAATTTGTTTCAGCCCTGACATAATATCAAAAATAAGTGATGTGCCGGGTCTTTGTTGGAAACAGCATGGTTTAGCCATTAAGCAAACTGCACATCTTTGAAATATCTCCAGTGTTGAGAGCTATTTAATGACAGCATATCCCATTTGGTGAACGCTTTCATCCGAAACACCTCACAATGCTAACAGTGAGTGCATTTTAGGGGTGGTTGCCCTCAGTTGGAATCAGCCAACCATAGCAACCAAATCAAGATGAACAACAATCCACGGTACAAAAGCATGTTTAAATCAAACAGCTCTGTAGCATCTCAGCTGTAATGGTGCTCTGTACAAGGAAAGATGTACTTTGTGTGGATCTTCAAGTACGATAGCATTTGCACATACTGATCTACACACACACTCAGCCAAAAACAAGAGAAAGCTCTGGCTCCCGCAGGAAATAGCATGTGACCCTCCACCTTATCGCTTGCAATCGATGACTAACAGTGTTGCCTTAGCACTTAGCCTCTCTGACAATTGAGCCAGTTTTTCTCCCACACAGCCAAAGCCCATTTCTACAGGGAGGGAGGCAGGCCTACATCAGACATGCCTGAGGCTCTGGATTAACACTCTGTTGTCACACTTTTAGGATTTCTCGCTGGTTGTTGTCTAATTTATTTATTCTGTGCTGTTCTGTCTCCATCTATCCTGTAGAAATCGGCAAAACTGAAATCAGCAACAACCCCTGTCAAATCAAGGGGGGCACTCAATCAATTCAACACACGGACATCAGTTTACTAGTCATGAGGGGTACTACTCAGTGTGTAAAAAAACAGTTCTGTAGCATCTTCTGTGTCTTTGAAAGGAGCTTTCTAAAAAAATGGCCTTGATAATGCCATCAGGGTTCTTTAACATTCAGCTTGAGACCGCACTACGAGCTGGAAATTAAAGTTGAATAACATGGGCAAGTCAGGGAAAGTCAGACAGTCGGACCGACTGACAGGGAGAGTCGAACAAACACTCCTGAGTTACATTGTGGGAAATGCGGAATCCATCTTGACCCACTGAGGCAAAAAGTCAGCATATAGTAGCAATTTTGACCTTTCTTTTTCTTAATGTCTTTCAAGTCCAAGCGTTTTATGTCAGTGGAAAACTCACGTAGCCATTATTTTTGACTGACAGACTGGGATTGTAGGCATACACATTCCGTTGTTGAGGCAGACACATCCTCATACCATGATGTACATCATCACTCCCAGAACAACATGACCCTTGGAAGCGTACCAGCGACAGGCATACCAGACCTAGTAAACTATTTGGTTATTGTTCAGAAAACATTGTAGTTAGGCTTAAAATAACTGTGTTACTACCTACATTTTGTACGTAACTTTGGTTGCTACTTGCTTTCAAACTGTACACAAACAATGGTCTCCTGGATAATAGTCTCAAGCTTGTTTGACCCAATTATACATCTCTGACCTCGTCCCTATGCATACTTACCACTCATGTGGAATGACATCATGCGAGAGAGCTGTTGTGTGTTGTAAGTTAGACTTGTACTGTCAAATTAAACTAAAGTAAAGTTGGTTTGATGTGACTGTCGTAAGGCGATAACCCACACTGAGCCACCACAACAGATTTTACTGCACCTTGGTTTAGAAGTATGATTTCAGCTGTAGACGTGGAACGGCATTTTTCCAGAACATATTTCCTCATTGGAAATTTTAATGATGGTGACATAGAGCACTGTCTAACATGTCTCTGGATGTTCAAATGGGTTGTGATCTGACGAGTGTTAAGGCCATAGCATATGATTTACTCATTCACTGTTCTGTAGTCTTAACCATCACTATATTTAAAAAAAAATGTCAACAGATTTCTCCATATGATTTACATGAAATCGGCCAGAATCAGCATTAGCAACAAAGACATGACACCACCTTAGCAAAGGGAAATTGGATTCCTGTGAGTCTGGCTGATTATATTCCAGTGATACATTACTTCTAAATGATCTGTCCCACTGCGCATCCCCCTGGCCACATCCCACCACTCAAATCTGCGGATGAATGTGGGAGGAAGTGAAGTGCTCTCTGCCTGTCTGCCTATAGGGCCATCCACAGGATGCCGGTGCCAGAGAGCCTCGGATGAAGAGATTCAAGTGTGCATATCGAAAGGCCAATGGAGACAGATGGAGGACAGGGACATTTAGACAAGCCCCTCTCGTATCGCCTTTGAAAACATGTGAGGTATTTTTCTGCCTGTCATCGCCTCTGGTATAAATTACCGCTTACCCAAAGAGACGCGGAGCGCAGTGTAAGAGAGATAAATGGTTTGCATGCTCCTGGCATGGAACACTGGCTCCCCATGCCCGTCGGTGATATTAACTGAATATTACTAGCAATCTCTCCCCGTAAGACCTTGGTCAGAAATGAATCAACAGGACAATCTGCCCAGAGTTTGTGTAACTGTGTTACATTCCTCACATATTTCTAAATCATTTAAAAGCCTGAAGAACTGACAATTCCTGAATCAAGCCATAATTCATGGGGAATTGAGCCTAAATGGCTTTTGCTGGCGCAAATGAGGCTTTTCAAGTGATGTGGCTTGGAGCTGCCTTTTGCCACGGGGACGAGCCTGATTAGCATTATGGTGATGGATCAGTGCAGGGTACAGTCATCATTTAGAAGACCTTTGATACTGGCACACTAGACCCAGGGTGCTCGAGCTATATCACTGCCTAACATAATGTTTTGACAGCACTTGACCTTGCAGTTGTTCCTCAGAGAAAATAACTCCACAAATCAACAAGCTCTGCTCTTTTCGCCTGTACTGTCAATTTGCGAGTGTAACCATCAAGACAGTGCAGTGCCAGTTTTCTAATCTCCTTTACTGCAGGGATTAGTTATGAAGGGATGTTGTTGGTGCTAGCGCCATGTGCATTTTTTTTTTTCTGCATTCAGCCAAGGAATCACTTTCATCTAAATCTCACAGAACCTGTTTAGTCAAGGAGCCATGATTCATCAACAACATCAGGACACAATTATCGGTCTTTACACAATTCTGATGTGTGAGCAATTCATCAGTGGCATGGTATTTATGATGCAGGGAGGAAATAACTGTAATTAATCTAGTTAAGTAGCATCTCCTCGTTCCACAGGTTAATGTGGTTTGCATTTAATTGATGTGGGCCAGATGAAAAACTAGGAGGCAATGTAGTGGTGCCACACATAAAGGACATTATACGGATTCAGTGTTGTTTTCATGTGTTTGTTCGAGGCTGAGATGTTTATATTCACCATGACAATTTCCAGAACTCTCACAGAGCAGTTCTTATCTAAATCCAAAATGTGACGGTGCAGTCGCAAGCTAAACAGTGGCAAGAAAACATTTTTTTTTTTTGTGGTTTTAGTTTGCCTGATTTCAAACGCTCAGACTTTCATCTGGTAATTTACATTTTTGAGGTCAGTGGGGGCCAGAATGGAAATCCATATTTAGTGATACTGTTTAGCTTGTGCTTTTCCTATGTTTGCATTCACTGTAGGTGGGCTCTGTAGAAGATTTAATAACAGATACTACAACTTTCAACTGATCAGCGTTGACCTTGAAAACAGCGGGGAAAAAACTGAGCGGAGTTTGTCCAATTACCATGTAACTGAGGATGATGAGGGCCGCCTGATACTGTTAGCTCCAACACAGTAACTGAAATGGAATTGTGGCTGCATATTTTTTTCAACACCTGCCCCTGAGGTCAAGACTAATCTCTGACCCTCAGCATTTTTCGCAAAATGGATGAGAAGTCCTCGAGTCGCTCAGAATCATCAGTAGCTAAGTGGTTGTGTGAATGTGGTTGTCTGTCTGTATTTGTTAGCCCAGACCCGTGACCTACCGAGGTTCTGCCTCTCACCCGATGTGCGCAGGGGCAGGCTGGAACCCTCTGTGACCCTGAAAACGATAAGAGGTTTAGCAAATTGACTGATGGCTGAATGCCTCCGACATGAACATGTTCTTGTTCTCGCAAAACATTAAATCAATGGAGACTTTTGTGTTCAGTCTCAACTAGATAAATCATTCATATGTAAACAGTAACAGATTATCTCACCAGTCGTGTGTATTCATATGCTACTTGTCAGCAAGCTCTGAATGTCTCTCTTTACTTAATATTGTACCACACATGTTCATCTTGATGTCTCTGTCTCTTTAAAGCAGCATTGAGAAGCCTACCCTTTGTATCAAACATCTAAGCTACCCATAGCACACAATTCTATACCGTTATCTCCAGGGTTCCCCGTGGAGACATTGCTCGCTCATATGCTAAGAAAAGGAGATGAATCATTTATTCCTTAGGTGCCGTCGGGCTCTCTTCTTCGGTATCACCAGTACCACAACCCATCGCTGACCAACCACACAGACCGAAGTCATTAGTGGAAAGACAGCCTTTGGTCCGTCAGGGCGTCAAGGCGGGTATTGGACATGATCCACCAATAAAACATACAGGTGATGACAGGGGAGCAAGAGAGGAATTAAAATAGACAGCGAGACACAAAGAGAGTCAGAGACAGAGGTGGGTGGAAGAGATGAAGCGTAAAAGAGGTAGATAGGAGAGACCGGGTGGAGGGGAGGGAGTGGATGGTCTGGGAGAGAGTGATAGAGACAGAAAGGATGAGAGTGAAGAGGAGGCCTGTTATCTAGGGAGAGTGGCAGTTTTGGGGCTGCATTTTTCTGCAACGCTGCCATCTAGTTCTAATGACCGAAGCTCTGCCAGAAGGGGCGGAATGTGTGCAAAAGCCATGGGAGCAAAGGCATCCACCTGGAGAATTACTGACATGTGAAGTAAACAGAGCAGGGTGACCACGGGTCCTGACCCTAAAAAAAGTGTGTGCTTTGGTCAAAAAAAAAAAAAGAAAATGTATACAGCAAATGTGTGAACATAAACAACATAACTGTATGTATATTACTGTTTATGTTGTGTTTTTGCTTGAAATTAAAGAAATGCACTGGATGGATTCAAACAACTTTAGATCTGCACTAAGTCTTCATTTTAACTTAAATTTAGATGAAATGTGGAAAGCATCATGAGCACATTATAGTCCATAGGAACAGTCAGTACATTTATTTAATTTGAGCAACAACATAACATAAGCAATATTATGAATACAATCATGTTATATATGTAGAGGCATCAGTGTGACCTGTGTGACACAGGCAAAACTCTGGCCATAAAATATGAACCAAACATTACCAATGAAATATTTTTGTGGATGACTTTAAAGATCTAGCGTGTCGGATTTAGCGGCACTTCACAGTGTGGTAGCAGATCGCAACCCATTTGAATAGAGCAAGTTCGAACAATATGCTCCAAAAACACAATGTGTTCAAAATTGAAACACCACAGCAAGTCGGAAAGTTAGTCTGGCACCACTAGGTTTGCTGACTTTATAGGGACCAAATACAACTCTTATAATAAGGTCTTGCGCAAGGCGTACATGACATGGTCCTGATATCGCATAGACCATATACAGGCAGCCATAGGGTAAAAAACATCAGATGACAACTGTAAGATCAAATATGGCAGTGCAAACAGTAATGTTGGCACGCATATATTATTTTATATGTTCTACTCGTGATACTAACAGCAGTCTGAACTGAGGATTAAAATCCCTCATGAGCCTTTGTTTATCTTGGCCATGGTGACTTTAGGACCATGATCCGGTGGGAGAGCTGGAAATAATTGATGGAAGCAAGAGAGAAGTGCTGTGTGACAAGGGAGACTTTTCTTCCGACAGACACCAACTAGCACTATCTAGTGTGAGAGTGCTTTACTTGCATGGCTGGTCAACAGTTTTGCTTGGCTTTTGATGGATGCAAAGTTGTAACAGGATGTGATATTGAATCAATAAGAATACATGTAGACAACTGTTAAAATGTCTTCCCTGACAGTCGACTGCAACTCAACTCGGACAAACCGAAGTCTACTGCGTATGCTGCAATTGAAATCTGAACCATATGGACTCTGACAGCTGGGGAAGAAAAAGGAGCTCTGTACACCGATCATGAATTGGAGCTCTAAATCTCTTTTAACAGGTCATGCTGGGGCTTCTTGAACACTGCGTCAGCATTTTGGGAGAAAGACAGAGGGCAGCCTATCTGTATTCTCAAGTAATTAAAGGCTTTGACCTGTTCCATCACATGGCCTTCGAGGCTCAGGGATACGGTGAATGAGTGGGGGGGCTCCCAACAACTGAGCTCATTAGCCCTCTTCAGTGTTAGGGTGTCCACATACCAGTGGTATGTCCTGTAGAAACACAGAGAGAAGCCGCGCTCAGACCAAAAATACTAATGTAATGACATTAACATATGCAAGGGACAATATACCAGCCAATAGGCAGTGAGAGCATGAAATATGAATACATCCACGAGGATGAAGGCAAACCAGATGCAGAAAATAAAAAAAAAATAAAAAACTAAAGCACAGACTGGAGGTATGGCAGCCAGACCCCTGCCAGTGTTCACAAATTTACAGACAAACGCTGCACAGACTCCTGTGTCCTTTGACAGTATTAAAATATTGATTTCGGTCTTTATTGTTTACTGCTGAATTGTTGTTGGGCTTTTTATGAGATGCCTGACAACAACCAGGAATGACTGACTGAAGTTTTAATCAATAATTAAAAGGGCATCGTATACAGGACTGGAGTAAAAGCAGAGGCAGGGAACACAACATGCATTGCCTAAAACACTGTTGATGCAAAAACGGTCCAAACACTTGAAACCAAACCTCCAAAGCCTCAGATAAACACTAGAACTTTCAAATTGAAGAAGCACCCAGAAAGATGGCTGGATGTAACATTTTGAGCAGGGATGAACAGATTATTGTGAGTAATACCGTATCAACTAGTCACTAAAGTTATCATATAAATGTGGAGTGGCAGTACAGAGCAGGAGAAAATGGAAATACTAAAGTAAATTTCAAAATTGTATCTAAGTACAGTACTTGAGTTAATTGTAATTAGTTACATTCCATCTCTGGTTATTCTAAATTCACATACTTCTCTTTTTACTGCAAATGTTTATCGGTTCCAAATGTCGATCATGGGTCTCTTTGGTAACTGATTATTGGTATTGGTATGGACTTTGAAAAAAAAGACATATCGATCAATCCCTAGTTTTGGGGACTTTACTTTTAAAAGGAAAATATGGACTTTAAATGGTTCAAATTAAAATATATTTTGATCTACCCCTTCACTGACCTTTTAATCATATTATACCAATTTATTCTGTTTTACACGTAAGAGTTTGATTCCATTTCAGCCGAACTGAAACCCACCCAAGCAGTACAGAGGCACCCAGGGCAATGGGCGGCAAAGCACCACTCACCTGGTAAAGCAAGGGAGCTATTGTGGAATATAGAGTGGGTTTTAATTATGCTGCTGTTCTAGTTTTCACTCGAACAGAGGGCCATTAATTCAAAGAGACAATCACGCCCTGGCCCTGTAAGCCTCCCAAGAGATAAAGGCACATTGCTTTGACGATGTCAGCTTTGCAATAAAAGACCTCATATGACATACTCAGTGAGGAGCGACGCATCGGTGCAATTCTGTCTGACAACGAGCACATAACATTAACCACACAATCAATTCAATTTCTATTTTCTGTGTAAATGAGCAAGGTTGTTATTATTGATATGATACCCGAGAAGAATGTCAAAAAGATGGCGCTCTGATCCCTTTTCTCGTCACGAAATCAACGAACTGTCACATTTTGACAGGTTAAAGCGACTCGTAACATCGTTGACCGTGACGGTTGCTGGTTTTACATACATTTTAAGATTAGGAAAAGTAGATCCTCTTATATGTAGCCAAATCAATATTTATCTACATTTCTGCATTCAATTACTCACCAAACACAGACAGCACAGTGCAGAACAGTGGCTACCTGTATTTCTGTTGAATGCGGAGTGAAAGTTAACCTTGGCCCTACGATTGTTACAGCATAAATAGACTCAAGTACTGCAATGATTGAGGAGAGACTCGTGACAGAATATGGCCTGAAAGAAGCGTTGCTGCCGCTCCTGCCGTGACCTTTCAATAGCTTACTCTGTAAGTATTAGGACATCGTCTGACAAAAGGGTTTTGATTTGTCTTCTGCCAAGATTAAGAAGTTAAGACCATGAGAGAAAGGCTGCTAACTAGAATTTAAGGTGGCATTTGACGGAGATAAGTGCTGGCAAAACCTGTCTGGAGATGCAATCTGCCGCTTTAGAAGTTAAATATTAGATTTGATGTCCCATCCCTGATATTTTTATCAGCCAAAAAAAAAAAAAATGTAAAGGAAGATTATTGCCCCTCTCTTGAGCACTCGTATAAGAGCTATTTCAGTTTTTGCTGAAGGACAAAGTCATTGCTTTTCTTAAATGCTGTTGTTTAATCCATACCATGTCTAACGAGGTAGTTTATCTACAGTACAATATCTCTACTTTGCTACCTTTCACCCCCGTACAGTTCATGTGCACTGCACACTGAAATGATAAAGGTTTATAGTTAAACCTATGTAAAACTTTAAACTACAACAGAACCAGAAACAGAATTTGGCTCAACCTTTGTGGAAATGTGCAATGGAACTCAATCCAGCAAGCACACATACTGATCTGCTACTATGTGATTTAAGTGCCGTATTTAGACTGCTTATCCTGTGGTGGGTGTGACAGACAGTAGAATTTTGTGCTGTTATAACTTTTCATAATTTGAAAATACTGGATCATTAGATTATTATGCAATGTTTTAGTGTTTAATAAGCCTTTAAATTATTTTTTAAAACTGGATCCTGGATTATATACCCTTAACAACACAGCCTCTTTTTTCATTTTAATTTGTGTTTAGCAGGGCTACTGTTTTTATATAATATTTTGCCTACTAACCAAAGCCTATCCAACTATGTCCAAATACAAACCTGCCTAAACCTCAGCGACCCATATAGTAATTCATAGATGCATTTAATGACCCTTGAGTGTGAATGTATCCATTCGCCTCTACCTGCTAGTCTGCTAGGCTAAGTCTATATACTGTAGTTCAGTACTCTACACACAAGTTTTGCTTAGATTGGAGTGCAGGAAGTATTACTGATTTGAATTGGCTAAAACTCACAGCTGTACATTAATGTGTCTTCAAATTAGCTTTCATAGTATTCTGCACCTTTGTAAATCCTTGCTTTTTCTTTGGCCTTTCCACACATCTGAGACCTGCCAGATTGTTTGCAAGACAATTGGCCCCCTTGAAAGCATCACATCAAACCCTCTAGGTCTGAATAAATGTACATAAATATAAAAATAACTACACTTGAAACAATTTTCACAAAACGTTCCAAAATCTTTTGAAGCCGTTAAGCTCAAAACTCAGATACATTTAAGATATCCAAACTATTTTAGGGTCCTCTTTCACCGCCGTGCTTCAGGGAGAGACTGCTCTGAATCAATTACTCTCCTCCCTGCAGCCTTCCCGACCATGTCCTGCTGTGGGCTCTGGAATGCAGTAACCCCACAGCCATATGCTAATCAGACTCGCATATGTCGCCTGTGAGACTATCAAAGAGCCCGGAGGACCCAAAGGACAGAAGACGATGCTGGGACTAGAGGTGGGGGGTGCTGGATAAGAGGCAAGCTTGTTGTCCTGTGCATGTCTTTAGGGTTGCAGCGTGGTGGGAGAAGGACAGGGCAGTGACTGGGACAGTCTGGCTCGCAGTGTACTGCCAGATGGAGAGATTGCCTGCGGACATTCGCACTTAGTAGGGGAGTAGTGCACATATAGTGGTGCGAGAGAGCATCCCAAAAAAAATCTCCTCTTTGCTCAGCAGTCTTTTGAAAGTAAAAATAGGTTTTTATGGTTGGAGCCATTTTTCAATCAATGTAAACTTAGACAGTCTGTAATGTCAGTACAAAAATCAATTGGAGATATGATGATCAACACCAATGTCTCAGGTCTTTAAGCTGCTAAAATAGCTTTAAAATGTCAATTTCCACTCATTTCACTCAGACTTTCCAATTGGGCAAGAAAACTTTCCTTGTCTATTTGGTGACCAAGCTTCCGCTGCCTTCTCACATTGTCAGTCGCCCAGTGATGGAAGACAACGCAGTGACCCAGCAAATGCTGTCACAAGAAATTTCAATTATGAGGGCTACGGAGCTTTGTTATCTAGCCAAGGTATTAACATTCTTCCAGTGTTTTGCATTGTGATGAACTGCATTACCTTTTCACATTTCTAAACGCTCTCCAGTTGAAATAACTTCCCCTTTTTTGTCTCTTGTGAAAATTTGGCTTTACAGTTTGGGTTAATTACAGGTTGTTGCGAAGCGAATAGAGAGATGATGCAGGTTGACCTAACTTGCAGAAGCCTCTTCTTGCTGACAAAAGTAGCTAATTACTTCACTGTTATGAGGACAAATGATAGTGCATGTGGAGTTCCTCGCTAAAAGAAAGCAGGTCAGGTGCAAGGTAATGTAGATTTGGCCTCGGGTGAACCTCCACAAATGGACATGATAGCAGGGTAAAGAAAAAAATGCCAAAGAGCATGAATTAGTGACCTGTGCACCGTGTTTGGTGCCAGTGAGCACAGTTGAGCTTCAGAGTACATTAAGGCTCTGCAGACAGCCTGCAGGCAGAGTTGCAGACCTGACAGCAGAGGAGCACTCGGGGTCGTTGAATACTCGGCCGGCTGAGTCATAAGCCGTGCCCCACATGTTGTCAGCATCTCAAGACTGAAAGGTCTTTGGTTTGAGATACAAAAGCACACCTCCTCCAACTTAAAAATATCCAGACAGGTTCTGAAAGTGTAAGATTTGCACTTACTTTACAGTAATAAAGGTTGCTATACAGGCTGTGCATCCAGATGCTTAAATCTGAACATAATGATCAATTTATTATTTTACATTGAATAGATTGCTGCTACACAATTTAGGTATTAGGACGGTGCTTCTTCTTAATTCAGGAGAGACCTAAAGTCTGTCCTCCTGGCAAATCAGTAAGCTCAACTTGTGCTCTTTCCTTCAGTGACTTCCAGTTTGGCCTTGAAATATTTAGAACCCTCTGCAGGCTTTTGACTACAAATGACTCACACACATTCACATGCACACACATACAAATGTAACAGCAAACAAAGTAGGTAATGTGAAACTTAAAACCATCCAGCAGTACTCATTAAAGGTCTGATCCTGCCTGTAATAGTGTGCAGTATCACACTATCACAGTTTATTTTCCCCTAGTTTGGTCAAACAACACATGATTATTAAAATCATCAAGGAATTTAGATAGTTGAGAGTTGGGGTTATCTCACCGTGGATATCATGACAAGGAGTTTACGATTCAACAATAAGAGGGTTATCTTCTTTTATCTGAATGGCTGGTGGCCATATCTGGTAGAGGGTTATTCATGTCAGGTGCCAAGCCAGAGGAAGCAGGGTAGACGTTCAGATGTAGGCAGTGAGAAGCTAGGTGAGTCTTCTCGCTACCAGCTTAAGCATCTCCTATTTAAATCACATTTTAAAGTAACACCTTGTAGGTTTAGGGACCTAACCCTTTATAATGGAGAGCTGGTCCAGTACCTCCTGGACAGGGGTAAACTTGGGATCTAACACAACGTGTCTCAGTGTTCACCACAGAATACAGTGGGTGAGGTTAAAGGGAGTGGACGATGCCTGCATGCTTTGTGGATATGCCACATATGGAAACAAAAAGACATGCAGTGTTCTGTAAGGATTCAGTTCACAATGAGGCACTGTTTCTCAATGGTGTTTAAGTGCTGTGCGTCTGGAAGCAGCCGGTCCTCAAGGGTCTACTCGGTTCCTGGTGGGCTAGACTTGGCCCTGAGCCAAGTCTGGTCAGGTCCAAATTCCTTTTAGTCTAATCAGGTCAGGTAGGGTCCCATTGAATAGCAGCGGATCTCAGGTTTGTGTGTCAATATGTGGATCAAAGCAGTCTCACTTTCATCTCTGATCATATGGCATGTTTTTCTGCATTAACTGCAAGGTGTGGCAGAGAATGACATGCATGTCTCCTCGTCTTGAGGCTGTTTAATAAAAGTTTATTAATTGGTGGCTCATCACGTTGCAGCCAGTTCTGGTGTTCTCTCTCAGCTTGGGTTTGTTCAGGTTGACTACACTTTGAATTGGGTCTAATTATCCTCAGGCTTATTTAAATTGGTACTGACTCTCCTCAGATCTCTTTCAGATCAGGTCTCCGTTTTTTTTGTGTTCCTTTCTCTTTTCTTTTCCAATTAATTTAAGCACATTGGGTTCACAATCGTTGTTGGTGGCTGTGTTTTGGATCAAAACCACATTACTAGCTTTCTGCCAACAATCTCACATTGTAACGTTGAATAGTCTACAAACTTACTTAAGGCTCACAAAATCAACAGGGGAAGGTTCTTATGCTGTCCAATCCTACCACACCTCTTCATATTAACCTGTTGACATCACTGAAATCTTACAATTTATTTTCATCATCATCATGCTATTAATCACATTATAAGGAAACACAGGCATTAATCGTCATTCTATTTGAATCAACAAGAGCATGAGCTGACACACACTCGCACTGGGACAGGTCAGAGAATCCGTGGCAAAGTAAGTCAGGTCAAATTGTCTCTGTGATTGTTAAATGGGTCACAATATACTTGGGCATCCGTGTATTTGGAAGGGCTGGCACAGTACAGACTGTGTTTGGCGCTGTATCTTGCATAAATGTACACAAAGTGAACCCCAGTTGTCGCGTTTACCTTGAAATCTACTGAAAGCATTCTGAGCCAGGACACGCAGAGATTTAGATTTGTTGCATTGTTTAGACAGTCCTACCTGGTGTTTCTCTGACTGGTGCCTCCGATCGCCTGTCTCTTTTGTCAACCTTGGCCTGGAGACAAAGAAGAAAAGATGTGACCCAGAATTCAGATTGTAGCCCATTAAACTATATCTCCAGACCAACAGAGGCGCTCACTGCTGATTTTACATCTAGAGACATCGAGTCCTGCTTCACTGGGCCGCAAAGGTTGTCACGTTAACGCATACATTCCATGTCTAACCTCATACGCCTTGTAAAGAGTCCCTGTAAGTCACAATACAGTGTATTATTGTCTGCAATAAATCAGGCGCGAGGATGAAAGTCTGTCATCTAAAGCCAAGAAAATGCCAAACAATATTTTTGAGTCTAATTGGATGAAAGAGTGTCTTCAGCCAAGTGTGCTGTGCTTTGAGTCTCAGAAGTATTGAGTGTCTGGATGCCATTAATCAGAACCAAATGATCCTTACCAAAGCAACCGGCAGGCCGAATGGATGAGTAGCAAAATTAAAATGCTTTCACCCACACTGTATACGAGTCAGGCAGCTTGAATAGTTTTTGTAATAATTAATAAACATACACTCATTTGAATAAGTCTGAAGGTCAGAATGTAAGGAAAGGTTCTAATAGCTGTAAGATATTGTCATATTTAGTACAAAATACTTTGTCCACTTTTCATTGAAGATGGTGATTTGTGAAACACAATACATTAGAGGGGTTAACATTGTCTGAATGCCATAATGTTTAAAACTGTTTATTTGCCTATTATTTTCATAATTCTGACATCAGTGCTGGTATGATTATATGTAAATGTTAGCATTTGAAAGATAGATAGAGTCTAAATGACCAATGGTCAAATGTGCTGAACACTGAGGCTGTTGTTCACTGACTGTATCTTTCAATTGTTAGAAATGGCTGGAAAGTTTAACATCGATTAATTGCCATTACATTAATATTCCAAATTACATTCCAATATATTTTACAGTCGACGTCTTTAAAATGTTTTGGAAATGTAATAAAAACGTCTCAGTCATAATACAACAGGAAATTTGACATTAACTAATATGTGTTGTGTCTGAACTTAATTATAGCCGAGGTAATTAAAGTCTGTCTTATCATTTAGTTAGTGCCTGGATCCACCGAATGATCAAGAAGTCCCCATTAGTGGCTTCTGCAATATTTCCCATTTGAAGTCTGTATCCACAGGGAGTGTCCTGGTTTTGAGAGATGCATAAAAAAAGGAGTTCAAAGCCCAGGCCAAGAATAGAGCCTGTCAGTAAATAAGCCATGAGATTAACACAGTTTACTTCACAGTGTATACTGTAGACCCCACGCTCCAGCTGTAGACATTTAATGCATAATGCATTTCCCAGAGAGCCATTGACAATGGAAGCAAAGGTGCATTTCCAATAGCTGTTGAATACAACTGTGGAGTGACACAACACTGTGTGGCTCTGCAGCTGGTGGTGGAAGACACTGAGTTGGTCGTTATCGTCAAAAGTCTCAAAAGTATCTCCTCTGCTTGCCACCGATTCATCCTTAATGTACCATTCTCAGCGGTTATAAACTCTTTGTTTTATTTCATTATTTTGTTTATCCTTCCTGCAGCACTCATCACTAAAAATGAATTTAATTGCTGCATAATCATCCAAGGATCACAAATATCCACCATGACTGTCATGACCCCACACAAAACCTGCTAACTCGAAGGTTTGTTCCTGACACTGGCAAATACCAATCACTACCCAAGTTCTCACCCTTTAAACTGCAGCATTAATAGATACACTAAATATGTTTACATTTCACCCTCTGTTGGTGTAATTTTTTCGTCTGATCTTATCACCCTCTTTAGGATTATTTGCACGGGTTAATTACATGTTGTAATTGTTTGCTACTGAGCAGAAATAGCACTCCATGTTTAGAATTGCACAACACAGCATGGTTTGTGTCATTTGTTGAGTGGGTAATTGTACATTTGGTTATGATTTGTACTTATTGCAACAATGCTATACCCATAATTACAGTAATACCCTCCCAGTGATAATTACAATAGTAACTAAGGCTTGCCCTCCTACACAGCTCCCCTGATGGAGGATTGATAAACTGTGCATCTGAATTTCTTTGAATTTTAGTAATGTGAGATGGGAGAGTGTGGCAGTGGGGTGTGGTGAAGGTACCGGCTGCTGGAGGAGAGGGAGGAGTGGCTCTGCTGGTGATCAGACAGCTGGACAGAATCAGGCAATCAGTCAGCTATATAAGCATGTTTGTAACCTGGTTCTGGTCTCTTGCAGTAGGCTGGGTCCGGTGAGAGGACCGGAACAGAGACCGAGGCACCGGCAGCAGATGCCCCAACCCTCAGCCGTCAGCGGGATGGCTATTTCATTTTGTAGTGTTTGTTTTGAGTTTGAGTTGCGCTTTCGGCCCCAGCCGAATATTAAACGGTGAACTATTAAGACGCTGGTTTCTCCTTCCTTCCACCCGTCCTGTGAGCCGCAAAGCTCACATCTGGCACCTGAACAGGGACATGGAAGGGCAGACGCCGCTGACGCTGGCCCTTCAGCACCTGGCTGCGATGCAGGAGAGCACCTCCGCGCTCCAGCACCAGCAGT
>OMLP01017500.1:5067-19276 GCA_900302685.1 Spondyliosoma cantharus | reverse complement strand
ATTGGTGGAGCGCATGCGTAGAGGTGGGGTCCAGACAGCTCTTATGAAAAGAGGGCTGGCGCTGGAGCCCACAGCGATACGTGAGTATGCTCGGGTGAAAAATGTGAATTACTGGCCCTGTGGATTTGTCATTCACCCAGATGCTCCTTGGCTAGGGTCCTCTCCTGATGGCGTGGTCTTTGATCCCAACGAGAGGCCCTCATTTGGGCTGGTGGAAGTTAAGTGCCCGAATGAGAATAGCTATGTTGATTGTGGGTACCTGCAAATGCGTAATGGTACATTACAGCTTAAGCCAGGCCACATGTACTATTGGCAGGTGCAAGGTCAGCTGCTCCTGACCGGCATGGATTGGTGCGATTTTGTTGTGTATGCGAATGAGGACATCCTTGTGCAAAGGATTTACAGGGATGTTGAGGTGGGCAATATTATTAGGGAACGGGGGGATTACTTCTTTTATTATTATTATTTAGCTTAATTTTGTCACATGTCACATTAAAGCCGTTTTAACATTTTCTTCAAATCTCAAAGTGCCTCTGCATCCTTTTTTCTCTTGGATAATTCAGCATTTTGACAAATATGTACATCAATGTATTCCGTACGGTGATGATCTGATGAGGTACTTACGCATGTATGTCTGGAGTCAGGTGTTACATGTTCCCACCTATATAGCGTGAACCCAATTAGGATAGGGCGACACCTAGTGTCCAAAGAAAAAATAAAACCCACAATAGGATTACCAATGGCTCCCACACATGACTTCACCAATGGAGCGTGCATCTCTGTACAGCGGACAGCCATGTCTCAAAATGAGGCAAAATACAGTACCTCCTCAGATCAATGTCAAAATACTCAACTATAAAAAAAAAAAATGGTTCAATTATTGTACTTACTCTTGCTTAACCATTTTCTTCTTTGTGTTTGTCATTGCTTGTCATGTTAACCATTCTTATTTTGATATTGCTGTACAAATGTACATGTACCAATGTGGTTAATGCATGTGACTGAACTTTTTTGAATATGTTTAAAATATACATTGCTTTACCTGGAGTTTGTGTTCATTTCCTGAGTTAATCAAACCCATACTGAGTGTATTGATGACAATGAAACAAAGAATGCTTTTAAAGACAAGGGTGCATCTTTAATTTACTGCATCTGAGTAGCCCACGCCTTCACTAAGGGTCCGTTCTGGTAATTGACCAAGAAGCAGGCAACATTGAACAGCTCCTCAATATTGCCACAGATAGACACAGGAATTACCCTGTCAAATAGTTTGTTCTCCTTCACCCGCCTTATGCATCTCTCCACATGCACTCTCAGACGGGCAATTGCCTGTGTCTTCATGACATCCTGCTTCGTCATCTGCTTTTTTCCACGTAGAAAAGCAGGCCGGTAGACTTTACAGGGAGCAAGGTCGTCCACCAAAAACCCTTTGTCCACCATAATTGCCATGCCTGGCTTCAGTGCCCTTGTTATGCCAGATAGCTTGAAAATCTCACGGTCACTCATGGATCCAGCATAGAGTCCCGACACAAACGTGATAGCACCATGAGGTGCAATGCCAATCATGGCCTTGAATGTTGTTTGGGATTTGTAGCTAGAGTATACCTCACTTTGAAGGACCAGAGAAGTTGGTGTTTGACAGTAAATCTCTGTACAATCAAGTATGACCTGTGTGTCAGCAAAAGCAGAAAACTCAGCTGGCAGGTGAGCCCTAACCACACAAGGAGGAACCCACAACCGCTTGCTTCCTAGTAGTTGGTATAGGAAATGGGTCCAAGTGGCGATGATTCGACCAGCTGTGCTTCGATGGATGCCAAAACGCTCTGCAAGATCCCTGATAGGAAAACCCACTGCCAGGTACATCAAAAACAGGATCAACTCATCGATGGGTCTCAGTTTCTGTTGAGATATAAAATCAAGCTTATATTTAGTTACACGTTATGTTATACGATGACATTGTCAATGCAGATACCTTTAAAAATAGCAACTTTATAACTTTTGGTTTAAATGTGATGCACTTAACTAGAACATTTCCAGACATCTGAAATAATACATTTCACATAGTAGTGTAGCCTAGACCTACGTGTACCACGTATCAAATACCAATGACCCATAACGATAGTCATATTAAGTTGTGTAGTAATAATTGTTACCTACCGTTCCTGAATGGCGACCTGAGCAGCTCCTGTCAGAGGCTCCCTTGGCGTTCGTAATTCGCACCATTTTATTCACCGCAGCAGGCTCGACGAGTTCCCAAAATGCCAAGAAATGACGATAAGAGGCAAACCTGGTGTAGAACCTGAAGGTTGAGTCAGACGCTGACAGGCGCTCAATGCCAAAACGTTGGGTGATTTGCAGTCTTGCTATTAGATCTTGAGCCTCTTTCAGCTCAAGACGTAAGGCCTCATTCTCGTCTGCCAGACCATTCGCCCTCACTCCAGTTTCAGGGACAACACAGTAATCATGGTCAGTCACCATCTCTGAATCCGAGTCGTCCGAGGACGGCAACTCGGCGAACTCGACCCGCGAACGTCGTTCCCACACACTGGGTCGCGAGGCAGGCAGTTGGTACTGATTCCACGAAAAGTACACCGGAATGGCTCCCTTGCTCAACTTTCTGAGTCCTTTCGCAGTGATATATAGGTCCGTGGACTTGAAGTGGCGACTGCAAACACGGGTGTTCTTGGTCGGCTTAAAGTCATCCCTCCGGATCATATGAACCCACTCGGCTGACAACGCCGCGTCAGTGGGGAATGAATGAAAGCTCACCGACTTGTTGTAACGGGACGAAACTGTACACAAAGGCACACAACAATGAAGTGAGGTCGTTTTCACTCTTTGAAACGCAACTCGCGCTTGTTGAATCTTGAAAACGCTCATTTTCAGGAAAAAAAATCGTCAAAATCTCTGGTGTACTAGCTAGCCGCTCTTGTTGTGAATGTTGTCGGAAGTGAATGTCAAGTGAAGTGAATACTGACCGGAAGTTACCACGCCCACTCAACAATACGGAAGTAGAACGTACGAATGTTCCTGCACAGAGCCGATTACTCTCAGCTGGACAATTGAGACAGTCGTTGGGATGCCGCTGAAGCAGTGGACGTTAGAGATGAAAGTGAGAACGAGAGACGGGGTGGAAGAAGTCGTGATGAAGCAGGCACAGACACACACACACACAGCCGCTGGACAGCATACTGGAGACCGGATGCCCGTACCAGGACAGTGCTAATGCTGCTAGTGTTAGCTGTGCTGCTAACGTTTGTTTCTATGATGGAAATGAATAACGTTATTATCTCGTACAGAAATGTCCATCCCCATCAAGCTATGATGCTAACTTAGTTAGCGAAGCTCAACTTACCTGTCTAGGAGAAGAGTAGCCAATTCTGCATCCGTTTTAAAATTCCTCTCAGCTTTCAACTGTCTCCACCGTTCAAATGCAGCTCCTATATAGACCCTCGAATTCTTAGCGTTTTTGTGATTCATAACGAGGTCTTATAGATTTCGTTGCCTCCGCCATTGTAGCTCAGTTGTAACTGGCATCCTGTGGTTGCTCAGCAGCTGAGACTCTGCTGATACTACTGATGATTTGTAGACGGCGGTAGGTGGCGCCACATGCCAAAACATGATTTCAAAACATCAACATGATTTGCGGTCTGCAAAAGATTTTTTTTAATGCGAATATGTTGGCTGTATTGTTGTTGTTGGTGAGTTCAGTATGTTATATGAACATTATTCCTGAGTCTCTGTGACTTATTAGGATGATTTTACGGCCAGTTGCTTTAGATTTCTTACATATTGTAACTTTAAATAATTACTGATTAACTGCACCACCCGGTTGTGAGAGCTAAGTGAAACAAATCAAGCACACCCATGATGTTACGTGACCACAAGGCAGATGTCGGGTCAGGCTAAAAGAGGTGTGTGATGTCCTGCAGGTTTTGATAATCCCTGAACCCTGAGTTATAGAGATCAAACCCTTTTTAGTCTGATATATCTTCTTCCTCTGTGACACAGAGCTCTGTTGTCAAAAATGAAAACACACCAGCCACACAATTGAACTGGGTGACAGTGCCTCAGGTAAAAGTGACCTTTGCTGCGATGAAAATGTAGTTCATTTTGATTCCATCCCGCATCGTCCTCCTTCAATATTCTCACTACAGTAACAAATCCAAGGCTGAAAGTAGCCGAAAACAAATGCACCATTTCCAGCTGTTAGAGTTTGCAATAATTTGTTACAGAACTGGTCGAAAATATATCGTTTTATTTTTAATAACAGACAAAGGTTGACACATTCAGGAGGAACAAAGGGGCTGGGGGCACAGAGCCAGAGACAGGCTGGCGAGCGACAAACAAACTGCTGTTTTTTTGTTTTTTTTAAGAATTTAATGACAGCTAAGAAAGTATAAAGAATTGGCATCCTTATCCTATAAAACTGCTTATCAGGAGAAAAGCTTTCACAACACAAGGACACACTCACACTTCTTTAGAATTAACGCATATTTGCTCAGTCTGCATATTTGCTGCAAATTGCTGCAGACACCCTATCTGCAGCTTCACATCGCAAACTGCTAACATCATAGATACATAAATATAATTTTGTAAAAGGTAGCCCTTACATTTTCTACGTGTGTGTGTGTGTGTGGTTGATTCATGAAAGACGACATGCAGCATGCAGAGTGTTGCAGCCTGTTTTCTGACATCCTGCACTTTCATTCACATTCTTTATATCCCAGCTGTAAACTGCCTCAGTAATCACGATCATCAGTGTGATGTAACATAATGTGTGATAGCATCTCTGCAGGGATGTGTTGCAGTGCCATTCAACATGATTTCTGTGATACCTCCATCCTGTAATGGACCTCTGCTTTAATGCAGCCCCGTCATCCACGAGGAGAAGGTAGATTTTAATAAGGCTCTGTAGCAGGCTGTCAGCCGCGGCCTCAGCCAGCATTAAAACGTCCTGCACCTGCTAGTAACAATATATGATCCCCAATGAACATTAAAATAATTGCACAGCATTTTCACCCACATTGAAAAAGATGAAAGGTCCAAATGAGCGAGCATATTTTTTGCAGAACACTGACCTCATGCTCTAAGAATAAATACAGTGTCATTACAGCAGAAGAAAGACTTTCCAGTATTGTACGTTTTGCCTATGACATCACGCACAGCTTTCAGCTCGGAGATGTAGCCAAAAGCTGGGTAAAACTCCCAGAGAGTGAACCGTGAACTAGGATTTTTTTTTTTTTTTTTGTCATGCAGCATTGGCAAATCTTTAGTATCATTAGTGCCCATCTAACGAGAACTCGCCCCAAAGGAAACTATAAAACACAGGTTTCACATTGGAATTAACATGTTTAACATGGTTAAAGGTTTCACACGTAATCCCATAGGTTTCACATGTAATCCAAAAGATTTCAACTGTAATCCCATGCATTTCACACGGGAATTTATGTGCGTTTAACAATGGTATTTACATAGGTTTCATGTGTTCTCCCATGGGTTTCACATAGCAATTGGCATGGGCTTCACATATTATACCATCAATATGTTCTGTATCCCCATTACCCATATGTAAAGTACACATTCCACTTGTGCAAAGTACATGTTTCAGTTATTTCACCCGTGATTTAACACGTTTTCACATGCAGAGAGTTTAGGATTTAATATGACAACACTGATTATTCAAAGAACACACAGTAAGTGAAAACAAAGCCTTTGTTTTGTTGTGTATCAGGTTATTTCATGCCTTCCCTTTGTTTATAATTGTGAGTGGAAACACGGGACCACGCATATGTTCTCCTCAGTATATTGTACAACAGTGTCCAAGTGTGTGTGTGTGTGTGTGTGTGTGTGTGTGTGTGTTTTCTTTCCCTGGGGAGATATCCTGCCTCCAGCGGAGTCAGAGGGGCTGACAGATGACCACAAGGTCACTCGTCTCTCTGATCTGTGATCCTCTCCGGAGACACCAACACTTCAGGGGAATTTCATGCTCTTTTTTCTTCCTCTGCCTCGTCTCTCCTCTTCTCTCCTCCTCGACTCTCCTCTGTTGTTGTCTTCTACTGGTCTCTAACTCTTGTCTCCTCTCAGCGCTCTTGTTTGTTCTCTCACACCATCCTCCCCTCCTCTCTCTATAACGTCTTGCTTATCTTTCTGTCGTGTGTCTTTGCTTCTCAAACGACCTCTTCTTGCATCCCCGTCTCGCTCACTCTCTCTTTCTTTCCTACTGTAATCCATGATCTCCCCACAGACTAAACGGATTATTGTATTATTGCTAGATGTTAGACAGGATTCCTTTAGGACTTTGTGCTGTTTCTAATACAGTCAGACCACTGACTGCTTCAAATGGTTGCGGCCACAATACTTTTTACCTCTTTTAAAGGAGACATATTCATATGCTCATTTTCAGGTTCATCATTTTATTTTGGGTTTCTTTTAGAATAGCTTTACATGCTTTAGTGCTCAGAAAACACGTCGGTTTTCTCTAACCGTCCAGTGCAGCTGCTCTGTAGGCATGCATTACGCAAATATGCGACACAGTGACATAGTGTGATGTCACAAAGTCACAGAGACTGCTGATGATGCGTTTCAGAGCAGTGTTTTCTGTGGGAGAGAGGAGCTTCTGTCGGTGAGGATCTTTTGCATGCACAAGAACACATAATATATAATACACATAATCAACATTGTAGCTAAAATGAAACCGTACACTTAATGATAAGAAACCAACAATGGCAGTATGTATAATGTGTTGTACATTAATTCCACATTAACATATCATTATATTACAAGAATCTGCAAGAAAGTGAGGTTTTCGCTACTGTCGGTGGTCGGGATATTTGAAAAAGAAAATCCACCTTTTCTTAAAGGTACTTATAGCTTGTGCATGGATATGGTTCATCAGGGTTAACATGCAAAGATATGCATTTGGTTGGATTTTTAATAAATCTCTTGAACGGCCTCTTGCATGCTACTATTTTGCTCTCTGCAAACAGCAACACAGCCTGTGATGACTCAGCTTGGCTGCGGTTCGGGACTCTTCAGTTTACAGTGAGAGAATTGTGTCCATGAGGTGAAGAGGTCTCCCAAATAAAACAGGGAGGGCATAAATGGATTTTGTATTCTGTAAATACACTGGGACCTTTCATTGGCAGCGCTAGAGGACGAGTTTTATGTTCTTTAAGCACTCTCCGCGCTCGGGGTTTGGCTTTTTAGCTTATCGCCGAGTTTGGAAAGTATCCAGTGATCCCCGTTCAAAACTCTTTCAAACGATCTGTTGTGATTTATTCCTCATCATCAAGTTTTGTAGAGGATGTTCGCCAGTTTCTCCTCTGAGAAAATCAGTTTCCCAAATAGCGCACAAAAGAGTTCAACATCTCTTACGACAGAGAATAAAACCTAGGCTCCGTTGGCGCCTTGTGCAGCAGCTTGAAAATATTTGGTGAGAGGTTTCTTCACTTCGCCCAGCATCCTTTTAAAGTCAGCTTCAGCAGTTTTGTAGCTGTCAGTACAGCCAGAAATGCTGTCTTTGCAAAAGCATTTTCATTCGGTACAGATGCTCAACAGATGGCTGCGAAGATCGCTCAGCACCAGGGTACCATTCTGTACCCACTCGTTCCAACAGGACAAACACAGATGGATGTAGGAATCACATCCAGCTCTGATCTTTTGAGCTGAGGCCTTTCATAGAGGAGGTCGACATGTTGGTAAAAGCAACCTCGAGTCACATTTATCCGTATTAATGTGTGTTTGATATGTTCTACAAGCTGTCCTGTTTTTGAGTTTGAAAGTGGAACAGAGTGTTGAGCCCATAACTTTGTATTTCCAAAGGTCTCACTGAGGAGTTTTACAGGCACATCGGCTGAATGCCTTTTGAGACGAACTGTTTCTCTGTACTCAGTTGCTCTTTCTATAATCTTGCTCTGTTCAGAAATCCATTCGAAGGGCGATGCAGACTCTTTTCCCAGCTATTGGAGCTTCAGCGAGCAGTGTTTTTCCCCCATGCTGGATCGATGTCACCATCACCGGCCACACACACACACACCATCCAAAAGCTGTTCTCCGGATTGATTTCACATGAGGCCTTCAGTCCGAATCAATCAGATTTCAACTTAGGTAGGCCACAAACGGTGTCTGTCACCGATACAGTATGTGTTACACTGTTACAGTGGGCAGGTTTAGAGCAATTCTGAGGCCCAACCAGACAGAAACTCTTGCTCTCTGTTCTCCAACATGCTTTCTTATAGACTGAGTCACTGTCCAGCAGCTGTTGGCTGTAAAACGAGTTGAATTACATTCTTTCATTGCAACAAAAACGTTGTAAACAGACACCCCTATAGCTACTGTAGGATCCTGCTGCAACGGAAAACAATCTTGCAGGATATTGGACTGTCCATCCATCTTCCTATAAAAGAGGAAGGGGGCTGGGGAAAAGGGGTGGAGGAGGGGTGAAAATAAAAATGATTAAGAGGAGATGAGAAGAGGGAGAAGGAAGATAAAAAAAAATATAATTAAAGTGGAACAAATATTAGATCCTGCCAACAGCCCCACACTCATTTCATATAGACTCACACTGACACTATGTGTTTTTGGTCCCGTATGTTGGTTTTGTTGTCTACATTATCTATTTTGAGTATTTACTCAGTATTTTCCATCTTAATTCTAATTCTGTAGTCCAAATATATCTTGTTAATCATGCTATGTTTGTCTAATTGATTGTCTGAACTGAATGTGCATCAGGCGCCTCATCACAGAAACGTTTTCCATCTGAAATCTTATCTCAGTTGAGGAAGACATTTTGGATTTTCATTGGGTTTCATAACTGTGTTTAGGGAAAAATCTTACCTTATCTTGGGATACGGAATTACAGAACCTTCTATTACAGGATCTCCCAAGTATCTGAAGGACTGCAAGACCCTGTCCTAAATTTAGAATAACTGCCAGCATCATTGTTGACACCAAAAGATTATGATCGAAAGGTGCTAACTTCTACTAATTCTAAAGGTTCTACTCCAATTGTAACTAGAAACTAATATTGATGTTAGCCTGTTGGAGAAGCTAGCATTGATGTTAGCATGTTGGATAAGCCATCATTGATGATAGGACACAGGCTAGGTTTAGGAACTGCTCCTTTAATAGGAAGATTTTCCTCAATAATGCAACTTCAAAACTTTACAAGTTAGACAGGAAGGCAGCTGGGAAGTTTTGCTGTAAAGACTGCAGAACCTTTCCTTCCTGCAGAAGCTTGAATGTGCTCCCTACAAACCTGGACCTCTGTAAATAAATAAATAATCAGGAGGCTGTGCTGCCTAATAAAAAACTGTGCGGAGCTAAAGAGACAGGACAGAGGAATCGAGTGCTTTAGTGACTCCAGTTTGGCCTCGGCGATCCTCTGCGCACTCCATCTAATATTGAAGAATGTTCCAGATTAGAAAGCTGACAGCAGCTAACTGACCAGCTGCACTAACCCCTCCCCTCCGCCGTCACAGCCAATGGAGCAGCGTAGATTAATGACCCCTCAGACTCTCGGCCAATCACCGAACACGACTCTCATCTCCAGCGAGGGATGCCCTTGAGCAAACTCATACACACACACACACACACACACACACTCACAAACACACACAGCCACACACTCACCACTTAATTCAGCCTCCTCTGAGGGCAGCGGGCCGCTCAGTGCCGATGTTTATGGTTTCTCTGAACCTGCAAATCACTGTGGTTACGGCTGGGCGGATTTATGACCACGGCCCCGTCTACCGGCCCTTAGACAAACCGTGGATCACCCCCCCACACACACATGCGCGCGTGCACACACTTGAGGATGATACAAATGCTCAGACAGCATAAAGGTTTTTTTGTTGTGTTTCGTGGCTTGCCGTCCGTCGTATGTAAAGTGATCCAATCTCTGTGTGTGTGTGTGTGTGTGTGAGTGAGCAGATGTGCCGCGTTCACCTCGCTATTACAGAGCAGCATTCAATCTCACCTCAGTGCACCCTGGGGTGTTAAAAAAAACAGTAAATCATTCACACTGTCAGATTTAAAGCTGATACATATGCAGGATTTTTTAGGTAAATTAATCTCTGCAGAATTTCCTTTTACAAGACAGCGGAGTGTCGGATCTGACAGCAGGGCGTCTCATCGCTTAGATTTGGTTATAACCGGCCTCTGCAGCACCAGAGGCTTTAAGGCGTAAAATACAGAGATGAAGGTGAAGATCCTCCCTGAATACCGCAGTCTATTTGATCTTTTCTGGAGCAGAGAGGGGGCCATTTCCAGTGGGTCTCGTGAAAAACGGGCAACTCAATCATTTCCTTGATTTGTGGTCAAAGTGAAAGGCTTTGTGAGAAATTGGCGAGTTTAAAGAGGATCTATGTTCATAACAGTGCAAGCTGCGCTGTGGGGAATGTGCTGCAGAAAAAAAAAACAGCACTTTCATCAGTTTTATATCCTCACCTGTATCCATTTTGTTTCGATGACTCATCGTGACCTTGGGTGCACTTACGTGGGAGGGGAGACACAGTCGGGGAAGTGTCAGTAACAATCAAGCAGTGAACGCCTGCCGATTCAGACGGCTTGTGGTCTGACACTGGCCAATTTGAATCACATAAATTCTTCCGAAAAATAAAAAATCCGCCATTTTATTCCATGCAGCATGAGAGAGAGTTTCTCTAAATATCCAGCCGGTGGTTGGTGGACGCCCCCCTTCTGTGACCGAAAATTGTCTTTATAATCTCCAGCTGGTTTGTCTAATATTGTTGAACTGTTTCTTACATCAGGCGACCTTTCTCAGAGGGACGCCGAATGTGTCATTTCCTCATACTATTTTAGCATGAGCTGCTCTCACAAGCTGATTTTTTTGTAAGGCGTGATGATTCTGCATCCCCCACGTCAGTTTTCCGCTCAAGAGGAGGTGATCTGCCCTGGACTGTTCTCTCACACACGTTCTCGCACATCACTCTTGAAGGGAGGCAAATCGTTCGATTATATAGATAGATATGTTCCTTTTTATGTTTCCATCTGCCCTTAAAGCAACATTCCATCAACCAACAAACCATCACTATGTAACTTCAGTGAGAGGGTAGGATCACAGCGTTACATACATGTTTCCTTGAACATACAAATTCTCAAGGCATAACATTGTTGTGATGTGATGAGTTTTGTTTGTAGTCAGCACCTACATTACAGTCCTGGGATTTGTATTCATGACAGTGGTGTTCCACTCAGAAACTGTGGGGGGCGCCAAATCACAAATGCTTTAAAATGCTCTGTGCACATCTGGATCTATAAGCAAAAGACAGAAAATAGACAGAGGAGTCTGCTGAAGACAAAAATGGTTTATAAGAGGATGGGTCTCAGCTCAGAACAGACCCCATTAACTATTGGTGCAAATCCAGATAAACACAGACCCAGGAACTTTTTATTTTGCATTCTTTAAAACTGCGAGAGAGGTCATTCCTGAGGGAATAATGCATTGTATGAAATGCCTCTGATCTTTTCAGCACGCCCTTCCTTCATTTCTTATTCTTTTGCTTTACCTGCAGTGGACCAGCTCCCAACTGAGTTATGTCATGATGCAGAATCCTAGATTCTAAACACTTATTCATGTCTTTGGGTGTGTGTATGTCCCAAAACTCATCATTAACGTAACAAGCAGGCAGCGGATTGGTCTTGCACATGCAAGCGTTTGTTTATATAGACAATTATTATTATCATGTGTGTGTTTGTGAGCGTTCTCACATCTGCTTTTCTCCGTGTGTATGCTCCAATGTATTTGTGTATGAGAGAGGCTGTTATCTCTGACTTTCGTGTATATCATCAGCGTTGCATCAGCAGAGCGTTATATAGACTCGTCTCAGAGCGGCTCAATCCTTTGTCTTGAGGAACACAACAATGGTCTGGCCTCCTCTGCATGCCTCGAAAATCTATTTTATTTTGAAATACTTTCACATGCATTTGAATGTCCGAAATATGTCTCGAAAAGATGGAATGTGCTTGTAATTGTGTTTATTTATTTTTTCGTCCAAGTTGGACGTGCCAGCATACCCAACAGATTACCTCCCAGAATGTTCCCAAACGGACACGCACACTCTCTCCAAAATCAGACGGGCGCTCGTGTAACTCCGAGTGTCCGCGCAACAGAGTGTGTCTACAATATGTTTATCAGTCTGCCGGATAGTCTGCCTGTTCATTTGTGTGTGTGTAATTCTGCTAAGCGCTGTAGTTGGGGCAGGATTAGCTGAGCGTTTCTGTCACTAGCATGCTTCATTAGTAAAGATGAGCCCAGCCAAGCAGGCAGACAGACGCAGTCTGACAAAACAGCTGAACAAACGAGGAGCGTGCGCAGAGACGCGAGTGGAGGCAGGTGGTGAGTGTAGGGTTGGGTAAGGTCACGGCGTCCTCAGCACTTACAAAAGTTTTTAATAAGCATTTAAAATACTCTACGTGCCTCATGCTCTCAATCGATGTATTAGTAACTTGGTTAATCTGCGAGGGCTGAGAAGAAGACGAGCAGCTCCCGTTTGGCGCACGTACATTCAGCTCTTTGAGTGATCATGCAGAAAGGTTTGAAGTTAATAACTTCAGAGGTATTTCTGTTTCAGGTGATTGAAAATTCCGTGTCAGCACTGACGGAGACAAAACTCCAGCTCACAAGTCCACAGTGGCTGTGGCTGAAGTCCAGGAATGCGGATTTGAGTTCATCCAACCCTCGCCCTTATTCACCTGATGTGACATCCTACAACTACTTTTCTTCCCCTAGTTGAAGGAGCTCAGTGGTCGCCATCTTGACGGTTCACACTGTTAGACTTTGCTGTGATTTCTCGTTATTTACTGCAAATGCCCCATAAAACGCAATGTTTTCATTTCACAGTCATATGCATTGCATTCTGTGTCTTGTTTATGATGTTTCATTTATTGTACAGTGACTAAATGAGTATTGGAAATTTGCTGTATTCTATTGTTCACAACAACAGCTGCAGAAGAGAAAAAATGTGTCTGACACATTTTCTAGCAGCATAAATAACTTAAAGATATTGTGGAGAGAAACAGGAAAGGAAAATGTATTAAACCTACTGTACAGTTATCATTAAGGGTATAATACTGTAGCGTGTTGGGGGTAGGTGGGTGGAGACGCCCAGAATGCTTTGAGACAATGTGTTTGAGGCCATAAGCCAGTACACACAGTCACTGGTGCTGATGTTGCTGCTTTTTTCTATGTTATTAATAGATTACAGCAAAAATACAATAAAAAGTCTGATGATGTTATCGCTGCTGTGGACAACTTCCTGGAGGTCTGAGCTGCTGACTTTTGCAACGAAGACATCCATATGCTGCACAACTGCTTTAAATAGGTGTGTAAATGGAGGAGGGGACAGTGTTTAAAGCTATATGTGCTTGGTTTCCTTCTATGAATTTATGAATCACCCCTTGTATAGAGCCGCAAGGATTAACTGATTAAGAGATTAGTCGTACGAAAGAGAGTTGATTCCCCAAAATGTTTCAATGTTTCAGTCATCTTTTAAGCAAACATGTCAAACATTTGCTGGTTCCAGCTTCTTAAATGTAAAGATTTGCTGCTTTTTCTTTGTCATTAAAGGGGAACTTAGGCAATGGGAAATTATGATGATCACTTTTGTACCATTCAAGACGGGACACAGAATGAGAAATATAGTCGGACAAGGAAGGCAGAGGAGGAAGCTTAGGAAAAAGGCGGAAGAGGAAAATATGGGACAACAGGAGTGTGAGGAGAGAGGAAGATAAGAGGCGGGGGAGTTTTCTGTTGGCAGGACCGAACAAATCTGCAGTGAAGAAAACGAAAGATGTGTGAAGAGGAAAACGGGTTAGGTGTATCACTCATAGTAATAAGTGAAAACATGAAACAGGCAAGACATAGCACCTAAACATTTGGTAGAAGGAAAAATGGTCAGAAGGAAATGTAAGACAAATATGTTTACCAGTGGCGAACCGTGCCTATCAGAACTGGGCCTTCTGTATCCCCCCCCGTTCTAAAAAAAAAAAAAAATCACAAACGAAAAATACATCCATAAATCCATCTTCAAGATTGCGTTGTTCTAGTTATGCACACAGCCACGCACACAGCCGCACACACACAGCCACACACACACAGCCACACACACACACACACTATCGGACGTCAGGTAGACAGTCACATTATAAACAATTATTTAAGTAGTGTGGAAACAAAATGCAACCA
>OMLP01017497.1:2300-24859 GCA_900302685.1 Spondyliosoma cantharus | reverse complement strand
ACCCCCAACAGACACCCGGCACAGAAGGTGGAATTCAAAAGACCTGAGCATACTGCCTGTCCAGTAATTAGCCACTTCAAAGGCTCATTTTAATAATATTCAAATGATGGGGAAGCTGCTGGACGTCAGGCTCACACTTACTGTCATACACTGATGGATCTAGAAACACAAGCCATTTCCTTTCTCATTTGAATGCTCTGAATCAGGAACTAGTTCACATTTATGTTGGGGTGTGAGACCATCAGCCAGGTTGAGGTTAGTTTGTGTGTCTATGTGAATAATTTGTATCTCCGTTCCTCTGTCTTAGTTCGGTTGTTGTTGTGTCTTCAGAAATTTGGTAAATGGAAGTTTCCTTTACAGTCAAGGCCACTTTAGTATGGAGCAACCAGTAGGTGCTTGTTTAGGGTATCTTATCTGTTTATATTACACACAGGCTGGTTGAAAGGTTGACAAAGGTTATTAATGCAGTGTGTTGTCATCTGTCTACCATTCTAGCACAAAACATGTATTTATGAAAAAGAGTCTGCCATTGTTTTTGTCTCATAAGGGCTATTAGATATGTTGTAATACATTCTTCAGCCACAAAATGAACTCTGTCAATGATTTCTGAACCATTATCTTTGTTTGCTGTTCCTCTCTAGACTCATTTGATCATCATCTATTCTGAGCTGAATGCCATTTGCAAGTAACTTTCGAGAATTCAAGTGAATTGGGGCACCATAGCGAGCTTTAACATTTCAAGATACTTACTTCTTAATTCTCCACACACTTTTTACACTATTGAGTTCAAATTCAACCCCTGGTGCTTCAAACTCTCTAAAATAAACATAGTGCTTTGAAAAATGTCCAGATGATGTGTTTGCAGTTTTAAGTGTGACTACTAATGTGGTAACTGTCCCAATTTCAACTTAGAGAGGAAGTGAGATATGTGGTTGCACTGATCAGCTCCTGATTATTGTTACCAAAGGTCTGAGAACCACTTTAAACCAACTGATATGACAACAGACATTTTGTTTGCGTGTTGTGACTGTTTCTTAAAAATACTTCTACATTTTGTGTTTTTCTTCTTGTGCTTTACACTGAGGTGTACTCACCACAAGGAATACTGCAGTTCAAACAATGAGGATCCATGACAACAGTCCGTCTAAAATACAGATACATCTACTTTTCCAGCCAATGGTAGAGAAGGTTTTAGAGAGGGTGGTTTGGTTCAGTTGGCTTTGTATCGAAGATCCTGTCTGTAAATTGTTTGCCATTTAGGGGCTTGTTTTGGATGAAAATCTCTTTTTTTTTCTTCTCTTTGAGATGATTTCTCCATGAATGAGAAATTAAATTAATAACTAGTTTTCCTGATGAAACTAATTCCCTCCGTAAGCATGTATATAGTAAGCATGCACATGTTTTAACCAGATGTAGAATATCTATTTCTGTTTAGATTTGTTTATATATCTCGATTTGTTTCACTTACTATTTGTGTTCCTTATTATTATATTACTAATTATTGGCATTTTGAAACTGACTAAAATGTATAGATTTACTCAGTTGATACATCTTCTCTACTATAGAACTGGTGTTGTAGTGTTTAATTAATTATAAAAAATAAATACTTCTTAAAAGTGGATGTTTTTGATCTCACAGTCATTTTGTGGACTGTTTTTTTTTTTTTTTCACCCCTCAGTGTGCACACCTCTGGCCCCACATAAGGTCTCAAAAAGCATGAATGATATGTTTTAACTCCAACTGTCTACTTTGCATAGCCCAACTGATCTGGAGCAAAATGTCCATTTATAAACAACAGTGAGACTATGTCACATGACTTGTGACCTGCCTGTTGTGAAATCACTCCACTGAAGCAATAGTTAATTCAGTTTTCCTTAGCCCTACTGACCTGACCCTGCAGCACTGTGTGTTCTATATGCGTGAGAGGTGTGAGGGAAAACCTGGAGAAGAGCTTGGAAGAAAGGAATGGAGCTGGATATTATTTTGATGTTTGTTATTTTTCGTTCTGTCAAATTACTCTTGGAATGCAGTGATTATGAAAGAAACGGGCAACACAGGTTGCTTAATAAAAAATCATACCTACTGTAAAGTATTTTTGTTTTGAAAATCAGCCCTGGATTCATTGGATTCTTATGGCTGTTTTAACCCTTACGCTGTGTTTGTCTTTCAGACTGTTCGAGAAGTCACTTCAGTGCATGGCCCCAGAAGTGGAGGCCAGATGGAAATTGGGTCACATGACCGCCTCCAGGAAGGCGCACTGAGCCTGGAACTGGCCAATGGGGTAAATCGCTACCCTAATAATGATGAGACATCTATGGAAACAGAGCAGCAGAGGGCAGGAAGCGTGCCTCCAAGGCAGTGGGTGGCAGGGCATGGCAAGGTCAATGACAACCAACAACAGCAACTATGTTGGAACAGCAGCCATGGTACAAAGCCTGGTGAACCTGTCCACCATGCAGACATGGAGGATGCCCACAATCTGGTGGCTTTTTCTGCTATTGCTGGCACTTTGCCTCCTTCCTCCTCCTCCTCTTGTCTAGTGCAGCCCAACACAGCGCAGCTGTATGAGAAGTTCACCCAGGAGATGGGCTCTGAGGGTGCTCAGACTAGACTCTCTGCAGGGGCTCCTGAGGGTAGCTGCCAACCTCCAGAAGACCTGAATACCCTAAAGTCAGCACTGAGCCAAGCCAAACATGGACACAAGCCCCCTAACTGCAACTGTGATGGCCCTGACTGTCCAGACTACCTTGAGTGGCTGGAGAAGAAGATTAAGTTGGCAACAAGTGAGGATCAAGGTGCCTGCAAGATGGCTGATGCTCCCCAACACTTACAGCCTCACCTACAGCAATCACATTTGCAGCAACACCCTCAGCCCTACTCCCAAGTGAATGGTGGCCATCGAGTGTCTACTTCATACCCCCAACAGCAACATGGAACTCATTTAGACCAAGTGCCCTGCTCCAAGCCCCCAATTCCCTGCTCTCCCCAGGTGCTCTCCATAGCCAAGGAAAAGAACATCAGTCTTCAGACGGCCATCGCCATAGAAGCCCTCACCCAGTTATCTGGTACTGGTCCGCAAGCTGCTGGCACTCCAGGTCAAGGCCCTTACAACAGTAACCTCCATCACCAACAACATACACAAAACCTCCCATCTCAACCCCTAAATGGCACTAGCTTGATCGTGTCATCTCCTGGCACAAACTTATCTTCTTCACGCTCTCAATCCGTCCCTCCAGGACTACACACCAGCCAGCAGGCCCTGGTATCCTTTGAGCACCACAGGCCCCAATCCCAGGGCCAGCCACCCCATGCTACCCCTCTTCCATCCTCTACCTCTCCCTTCCCAAGTCAGGGAAAACATCCAGGCTTCAGTCCTAATCCCCAGCAGTGGCAGCAGGGCTCAGGCCGAGGCTCTGAACAGAAGAATCCATGGATGTGTATGAAGTCTGAACCCCAGTCTCACTACGCCGCTGCACCTCACAGTAGCTCAGACCCCATGTCAGAGCTCAAACAGCTGCTTGGTGACACCAGTGGCAAGTTCAGCAATGCTCCTTTCAAGCTTCCAGTCACACAGCAGTTCAGAATGAGCCAGAATGGAGGTGTCCAAGCCCAGGACAACCCGGCATTGGTCAGGATAAAGCAAGAGCCAGACTCTGGTGAGCACTACCATCACACTGCCTCCATGGGACATTATGGCATGGCTAACTATCAGCAGCAGGGTCAGCACTACCCTGGCTCTCCCCTGTCTCCTGGCCAAGCAGCCATCAGTCACTCCACTCAGGCAGCTCTGCAACAGCACCTTCACTACAAGAGGAACCTCTTCTCTAACCACTCCCCTGGCTTTGGAGCACCAGGCCCTCATGCACCTCTGGCTTGCCAAAACTTGAAAAAATGGTGGCCGCAGATGGAGGCAGAAGGTTTGTCACATCTAGCCATCAAACAGGAACCCAAGGAGCCCAAGAAGAAGAAAAGCAGCCAAGGGTCTCCTGTCATAAAAGCTATGAGTGGGATGCTTTCAGTCCCTCCCCTGCCCAAACCTAAACAAATAGTCATCAAGAAGACCAAGCAGAAAGCCTCCATGCCAACCTTCCTGCCTCAGACTCAGATCTCCATACAAAAACCACCAGTCCTCATGATGGACAGAGCCCCGGCCCTGACCAGCCTGCAACCAGGTTCTTTCCCCTCTCTGCCCCTCCACAGTAACTCCACTCAGGCTGCTGCTGCAGGCCTCCCTGCCCCAGCCCAATCTCAGGTATCCATTTCCAACCCCTCTTCCATTATTTCTGCTTTGTCAGAAAACACTCCAGCCCTCATAGGTGCTCTGCCCCCACCTGTGGCCCCGGTAGACCATGCTAAGTCAGAAGGAGCAGGCAACCTGGCCTCCAGTAATACCAGCACCACCACACCTCTGACCTCCACATCTTCATCCAGCACCTCACAATTACCAGGGCTCATCAACATAGACCCAAAGTACGAAGAACTGATCCGCCAGTTTGAGGCTGAATTTGGCACTGAGGGGCCTGCTCCCCAGCCAATGGAGGAAAAAGCTACAGGCCCTCAGCTGGGGAATCTGTCCCAGACCAGTCCTCAAGACCTAAGTCCTCCATCATCATCCAAATCCCAGTCAGATCCCTCAATTGTCACCACTAAAGCCAACTCCAAACCTCCGAGCGATCAGGAGATGGAGGTCAGTAAGGATGAGTCAGGGACCCAAAGTGAAGCCACCTTGAACCAGACATCCACAAAAAGCCCAATGGAGGGGCAGGGTGAAGTCACTCTTCATCAGGAGGCTATTCTGGAAAAGCAGCAGCAGCCCAGTGTATCAGAGGATACGTTCAGCATGCCAGGCTCTCCATTGCCAAAACGCATGAAGATTGAAGCCTCGGGTGATATAGCAATACTTTCCACCACATGCTATTCCGAAGAGGACACACCCACTAAGGAAAGTCTACCTTCGTCTCCATCTCTCAGAGGCTTCCTAGAGTCTCCTCTGCGCTACCTGGAAAGCCCTACCAAGACCTTGCTTGATACTCCTTCCAAGGATCTACAGGCAGAGTTCCCTGTTTGCACCTGTGTGGGTAAGTCAGTGTGTTGGTGCCTGTTTATGTTTATGTGAATGCATAGGGATGAGGTTGCTGTCTATCAACAAACTTTTCAGACAAGTATTCAATGTTATAACAAATATTACAGACTCCACACATTACCCCTTCAAGTGGAGATTAATTTAACCAAGTCTCCAAGTATAGTAAATATGATTGATTAGATAGATACTAAAGGTGCCGTAAAGCAGCAAGGGAACATGAATATTTTGCAGGGAAGACTCTTTGGGGAAACATTGTCTAAATCTGAGATTCTCATGTGTTGCTCTACATATTGAGTAAAAAAACATGAATGAACCCATAATGCTGTCACTGTTGGTGCTTTACTCTACCTCTTGAAATGCACCAGTCCACCATTAGCTCTTTCATTCCCCCTCTGCTTCTGCTTCTCTGTCTGATGCTTGTCGAGTGTGTCTAAGAATGTATGTGTTGCCAGGGTGTGTGGCTGCGACCATCCAGACTGCGACAGTGTGAAGCACTAAAGGCAGAGGGCAGGAACAATAGCAGTGGTGGCAGAAGGAGCCTTTTGTGTGGGTTTGGGTCTGGCAGGCAAGCAGAACAGAGCCTTTGTTAGACAGAAAGGGGTTCAGTCCTATAGTTTGGGTAGTGCCCTACTCAGGTTATTTGTTTACAACAGAGTAGGTGGTCTTACAGTAGATATCTATTGATCATATTATAAACTACATATTTGAAATAGATAGGATGATAAATAGCAGTTGGATAAAGTTTAGGTGGATTTAACTGTTGATACACACACATTACTCCAGTGTAAATGGTTGAGTCTTTATTATTCAAAAATAACCAGCCTGTCTGTCCAGGAACTCATTAATTTCTCAGTAAATCAAGATTTTACTGCTGCAGCAGCTGTGGGTAACAGATCATTAATTTGGTACATTAGCTGAATAATGAAAGATTTTGTTCTTCGAAAAGGTGTCAAGAAATAACCACCATGTTCTTGAAGTTACTCAGAGCTCATTGTAGGGCTTTGAAGGGTTAAGACTCAGTAAATTGACCCTTGCTGTCCCTAAACATTGAAGAGGGTGCTCAGCAGGGTGATAGCAGCTGCAGGGAGACAATTCCTAGCTGTGTGCTGTTACTATAGTAAATACCATCAGACAACAAGTCTTGATGGTAAACCTTGGTTACACACTGCCCTGTCAACTCCCTGGAGCATAACACTCTACTGGAATGAGATTTGCCTCCAACACACACAGATGCATTATACAGTCTTGATGTGGACAAACACACAACCAATTTCCATGCAAGAATTTAGTTTGTCCTCCTCCACTTCCTGTGATGAGCCACGCCCTGGTGCCTCCCTGCACCACCAAGGGAATGTGACCTCATATTACCTCTCAACCAGAGACATACACAGCACCGAGTGTATGTCCACATTTCAGATAATCAACTGATAGTGTAGAGCTTTTACATTTAGAGATTGAGCTAATGTTACATTGTCTTCTGCTGCGGACAATGTGTAGTGTACATGCAGTCTTTTTGATAAAACACATAGTGGTTACACAGCTAGGGATACAAAGTCAATTAGGGTGTAACATTGAAAGTTGGATACATTCAACAACAGTGCAACATACAAAGATAAGCACTGAAGTCACAGGACGTGGTTTGGAACCACAGACAATGTGTAGAACGATGGTCAAATGACCCACACACACATACACAACATAAACACAGATATACACAAAGCACACACAGACACACCCTTACTCCCTCTGAACACCAACACAAACTGAGTCATTCATCAGTGCCTCAAAAAGCTTCTGCTTCACAGATTGTCTCCACACACACACCACACCCTACGGTCACAGCCAACTGTGTGTGTGTGTGTGTGTGTGTCTGTGTGTCTGTGTGTGTGTGTGTGTCAGGGGGCTATGCAGGTTCATGTGTGTTTGTGTGGACTGGATGTTGCAATCGGCTGCATATTCTCACGCTTTTCATAGATGACTTGGCCTCAGCTACAAAGAGGATGTACAAAAATACCTCAAACACATGCATTTAGCTTTTAACCAACACTTGAATAACAGATATGTGATTAAATGCAGACAGGGCTTCATTTGTGAAAGTTAAGGGGCTTAATGTTAAATATTATCAACTTGAGTGAGACATTTATTCAATTTAATAAGACGAACATCCTCTTGCTTCAAGCAGAGAAATTATTCTTTTAACAATATAATGTGCAAATACATTTTCAAAATCATATAGTATCACCACAGACGACTTTGCTGATGCTGCTGATAATATTGTATAAAAATGATGTAAATGTAAGAACAGGAAAATAAAATATCATGATCTCTTTGGTATTCTTGTTCTACAAATTCAGAAGACATTTTTTCCACTAAATATTCACCAGTACATGATTAGCAGTGATCATTCCTGTTTCTCTCTTATGTGTCAATTTCAATTTCGGTAAAACAAGCAACCAAAACTTGAGTCAAACTTTGCGGCACTTCCTCTCTGAGTGTGAGACAAGGAAGCTGAAAATGAATCATAAAGTAGTATAAGTGTGGTATTAATACTTATATTACAGTTACAGGTATGAATACGATACAAGTTACATAAGAGAATGAATACATTATCATCACCATTTAGACATTTATATGTGGAATTTGTATTTTTGTCCCCAGTTATTTGTTTCCTCACCTTCTACTATCTCTGTTTCTAGAACAAATTGTGGAAAAGGATGAAGGGCCCTACTACAATCACCTGGGATCTGGACCTACCGTAGCTTCCATACGAGACCTGATGGAGAGGAGGTAAGCCTTTCCCTTTTCTTCTCTCCTCTCTATTCATCTCCTCTCTGTTTCTCTTCCTCCTACATGCTTTGCTTTCTCTGCCTCTCCCTCCTCCTCCTCCCCTCTCTCCACCCTCGCTCCTCCTCACATTTGTCCTCAGGGAATCCATGACCCAGAATCCAGTAGGAGGAACAGGAAGTATCAGCAACATCAGCATATCAGAGGCAGAGCAAAAAGCACAGGACTAGCGGCAGATGATAGCTGAGAATGAGGAGAATGAGGGAGGAGGAAGGATATAAACCAGATCACAGGCAGAAAGAGACAGAGATAAGAGATAAAGAGAGACAGAGGGAAGGGAGTAAAGAAGAGAGAAAGTAAAAACTGTGTATTTTTGTGCACAAATGTTGGCTTTAGTTATTCATATCCTCTAGTATTAATTAAGGCTGAATTAGCACTTTCTGAAACCTTAAACAAATAATCTTGCAGTCAAATTAAAAGTGAAATGAGGCAACCTATGACTCTTACGTGATATCATGGGGAAGCAGACGTAAACAAAATGGAGATTAGCGTGGTGCAGCAACTTGATGTAGTAATTTGTTGCAGAAGGTTGAGTGAGTCTGGATGAGTGGCGAGACGCAGTCAACACAGGTTTTCTATTTCCCTGCAAGAACAGGATGAGAAATCCAAAGTTTCTGCTAACAGTAGTATGCTAGCTAACTTTAGCCTCAAGGGCTATAATGCTTAATGTTGCTTGGCAGCATTGTTAGCTGCTCCAGGATGGCCTGGATCTGTAAACCCCTCACATTACCAGTGCAACTCTTCAAAACATTCCGAACAGCATGTATTGAACAGACACTGCACTAGTTTGTTCAATTTAGGAAGGACTCACCAGAAAGCACCCCAGTTGGTAATTTATATTGGCTTGATAACACATGCTAACATTGTCTTGTGGGATCTGTTATTTGTAATCCTAGAATGCAAAACACTGAGCACTTTGTGTAGTGCTCTTCTACAACCGGATGCCTCATTGTGTTGTGCTTCCTATTTAAAGTACTGAACATTAAACTGAGGCAAACATTCGGCTGCTGTTCACTGAAAGGCTGGATTTCAAATGGACCAATGAGTCATTATTCCCTGTGGAGCACAGGTTGAGTGAGGGGGGATGTTCAGCCAGAGAACACTTTTTGTTGTTTGAGAGATGACATAATAGTTAAGACCCCAGTGTCCCTAGCTGACCTTTGACCCACCCCTGACCCTAGCAGGCCACCCCTGTGGTGATAGATCCTACTCTCGTCCCACCCTCTCAGCCACCTCAGGGTGATTCCCATTCAGCAAGAGCCCCTTGTGTTTGCTGTCACACCAGATCTGCTCAGGGCTGAAGGTTTCACAATGGTTGGTGTCACGCAGGCAGGAGAGCTGATATGAGTCATGAGCAGACATCTGACAAGTTCTGATGATCTATCCCCAGCCCAACTCAACCTCTGACCCCTCTCTCCTCCTGTGCATCTCCCGGTTTCAGCTTCAGACCTGCAGAAATACACACATGCACCATTATAATTACTATCAAATCATCTCCCCAGCAGTCCAGTGTCCTGGCAGGTATTCACAGGCACATTTCACAAAACAAATAGAGATGTGTGTACGCAAAATAAGTCTGTGCGTGCACATGTGTACACAGCACAGAAATATCCCCAAAAGCAGTCCTTTTGCTGGCATGATGTCGAGGCCAGTGGGTTCTGGTTTACTGTGCCATGCTTGTGTGAATCTTAGCAGTGACTTGTGAACACTTCTCACCAGCCAGTGCTGCTGATGTTAGCCTGTCTTTTTTCATTGTTGACATATGCAACCACTCCCACAGACCTCTGTAGGCACAGGAGCAGGAGCAGGATTGTTTCTTTTCTAGTAGTTGAGATACACCAAACCAGTAGTTAACAGCTGCTGAGGTTAGTAAGTGACCATGTATAACCCATAGTTTTTGCAGCATGGCATCTTTGGCACTAGTTGACATTTTCAGCACCCCTTTGAACAACAAAGCATGTTAAATCTGAGCTAGTCGTGCATAGCTCCACAATGCTCTGTCAGCGCTGGAGAAAGGTCTGGCTCCACCAATTATCATAGTGGTGTAGGGAAAACAAACACTCTAGCTTGTTTGTACTTTGCAGTACTACGTTGTACCATCTTGGACAGTGCTAAGCCCATGATGCAGCAACAATGCCCCTGCAAAATAGTGGAGTTAGTAACTTGATGTTTTCAGCCAGGTACTTGCTAGCTTTGAGGATGTTGTTTCCTGTAGTGACAGGGATTTTGAAAACAGTAACACGCAAATAGTAGAAGGAAGGAGAACACAGCCCGAAACATGCGCCTGATGGCAAGCTTATACCAACAGTCTACATCCGCTGAATTGTCTGACTCAGTAAATCAGTAATTTCACACTTTTCTTTGTGAGTTTCTGTCTTGGACCTGAACTGTCTTGAGCATAAGACAGTTTGAACACATTCAGAGCATGAAAATGTATTGTGAATACAGGCGTAGACCACACATCCATATCAGCAGTCAACTGGCCGTTAGATATAGTCTTTTTGGTGTATTCAAATGCAAATGCAGAGCCCTAGAGTCAGGTATCAGGGCTATCTGATCTGAAGAGAAGCCACAATGGCTCCAAACTACAACTGCTGAAGTGAATACGAACATTCAAATAAAAAATATTGATATGATGATATTTATGATAAATTGTCTCTCCCCCTGTGTAGGTATGGAGAGAAGGGGGATGCCATCCGGATTGAGAAGGTGGTGTATACAGGGAGAGAGGGGAAGAGCTCTCGAGGATGTCCTATTGCTAAGTGGGTAAGTAGCATTACATCACATATGCTTGAAGTTTTGAGAGAGTGTTACAATACATAACTTTGAGTTAAGGTGAACGTAGTTGTCCAGGTCTCCCCTTATTCCCTTTTTCTAACTTTTTTGACAGTCTGTCAACATGTCAGTCAGACTTTGGTTACACCTGACAATGACAGCCACTCAACAACTGATTTACAGTGTGTGTGTGTGTGTGTGTGTGTAATGAGGGGTCCTGTGGAGACACCTAGCCTTGTTTGTCACCACAGTGAGAAAGTCAGTAGGAGGTCTCACTCTATAACAACTGCCCAGCCTCCCCTCCTTTGTCACCCCTGACACATCCTGCTAATGAGTTTATGGATTCAAAACAGCCATCCTACTGAGGGAGAGTGTGTGTCAGAGACAGAGAAGCAGGGCGTGTAGAGAAAGTGTGATTAGTGAGAAAGAGATAACAAAAGTGAAAGGGAGCAGGCTTGCACATATTAAAAGACTGTGACAGTGAGAAATTCAATATAGCGGTTAAGAGAAGTGAAACATGGGATATTTATATTCTCTGTCGACTAGTATATTTTATAGTACAAAATTGTCTTGTCTGCATAGAAAATATACACGAGTATGTGTAATGTGGATTGACTCTCCAACTACATTTATTTAACATATAGCATCACAAGCACATTTGGCACTGGCAGTATGCAGCTTAACCATCCAACCACCACTGTTTCTCATTGAATCTTGTTTCTCTAAAGCTGACTGCTTTGTAGGCACAAATGTTGACAGAATAAAACAACAGTAGTTTATTCAGCCTTTTATGGTTCACCTGACATTTAATTTGTGAGTGTGTAATCCTGTATTAAATAATACTTAGTGAAGGTGTCGCTGGTAAAGTCCCAGAGTGTTCACCTGCCCCCCCTAGATGAGTCAAACCTAAAATAATGATAAGCTCTGTTTCCTGTCAGGTGATCCGTCGTGGCAGCGAGAAAGAGAAGCTGCTGTGTCTGGTTCGTGAGCGTGCTGGTCATCACTGTGCCAACGCTGTCATCATCATCCTGATTATGGCCTGGGAAGGTGTCCCGAGGGCTCTGGCTGATGCGCTGTACCACGAGCTCACTGACAGCCTCACCAAATATGGCAACCCCACCAGCCGACGCTGTGGCCTCAATGATGAGTAAGTAGCTGATGGGTACACTTTGACACTGGTTATCTAACATTAAAGTTTGTGAATATGTCTGTTTGGCAGGTTGTCAGCAATATATTGCATTGCTGGGCCTTCGCTGTATGTCCTGTACTTTGTTTACGGAGGAGAATCTCTTTGTGAAGCATGTGCTAGATAATTTTCTCCCAAGCCATGTTCATCAGAACTTTCAGGAACACCTATGAGACCAATGATAGTGTGCTAAAAATGTTTAGTCGCCATAACCTTTATCAGTGTGATCCATAGCCTAATTTGTGCTCATGTAGGTAATTTGTGACATTGAAAAGTACTCCAGAGGCATTAAGCTAAATTCAAACCAAATAATGTGTGTATGCACAAAAGCAAAATGACGCATCTTTCTCACCAGATGTGTGCACACGTTTATGTGTACTTTTTGTCCATGTCATACACCTCATGTATACAACTAGAATGATACTCATGACAGAAACCAGCCAAAAAAATGACCAAAAACACCCAACACCCTATTTTGCAATGTTAATGAAAGTGAGAAAAAAAACACAAAAATTGTATTCTTCCCTTTATCTGGATCCATACCAAACGTTAATAGGGTTCATTCTGGGCTGAGACCCATCAGCCATCTAAGTTTTGTGGAAGTTTTTCAGTAGTTTTGGTGTAATCCTGCTTGCAAACCAAACAAGCAAACACACACAGAAACAAACAAACAGACACAGATCAAAACATAACCTCCTCGGCGGAGGTAGATAGCTATGAATGGATGCTGACACATTCTTGTTTTACCTGCTTTAGACATAACCACCATTCCCCATGTGGGGCTCAGCAGCCTCTAAGCTGCATTATTGGCATGTGAATAGGTCAAATTTTATCTGTCTGCATATATGAATGTAAGATAAAATAAAAAATATATTTGTTTCATAAAACTTCAGGATGCTGAATGAATGTGCTTTAACAGTAATGCTCCAAGCATTTCTTGTTTAACTTTCTCTGTCACATTGTTAAACCCCCCTTACCCCAGTCAAAATATTTGCATTTATGCATTAAACTGAGAGTGCTCACTGTCTCCACCTGCAGTCGTACCTGTGCATGTCAAGGCAAGGACTCTGAAACTTGTGGCGCTTCCTTCTCCTTCGGTTGCTCATGGAGTATGTACTTCAATGGCTGTAAGTACGCTCGAAGCAAACTGCCACGCAAGTTCAGGCTACAAGGAGATCACCCTGAAGAGGTACTTATCACATAAAAGCCACTTGTTTAATAGCATTATAAAGAAATATATTAATGTTAATTATGACTGAGTTTAGTCACTTTCATAACGTTGAGTAATTTAGAGCTACTGTTTTTTGGCTCTGTTTTGTTCTGACCTGTGAGATATGTTTTTGCTTGTCAGGAGGACAAACTCAGGAATAGTTTCCAGAATCTGGCAACTGAGGTGGCTCCTTTGTATAAGCAGTTGGCCCCACAGGCGTACAGTAACCAGGTATGTTCAGTGTTCAGTCTACATTCATCATACACAGTTTAGAGAGTAACATGCAGCCACAGACTACAGCTGTCATCTTCCTCACAGTGGTACTGTACACCAGACCATCAAGACTATGGCTTGTCACATGATACATTTCCCAAAAAACATAAAATACTTACCTGCAGGGACTGACTTGGTTATCTCTGCCTATTTCCTCAGTGTTTGTCGGAGTCGAAAGCTCCAGAGTGCAGGCTTGGGTTGAAGGAAGGCCGTCCATTCTCCGGAGTCACTGCTTGCATGGACTTCTGTGCCCATGCTCATAAGGACCAGCACAACCTCTACAATGGTTGCACAGTGGTAAGATCACTCACCATACGCCTGTTTTTTTCGGTTTTGAGGCTATTTTGAGGTCAACAATATATATATTGTTCTTTTGTGTGAACCTATTCAACCCTAAAAATAGGTTAACTAAAAACTGTAGCTTTACGCATATTATATTTAATTTTCCTCTTCGTCTCTGTCTCTCTGTTAGGTGTGTACTTTGACTAAGGAGGACAACCGTGAGGTGAAGAGGATCCCTGAGGATGAGCAGCTTCATGTGTTGCCACTTTACAAGGTCTCCCTGACTGATGAGTTTGGCAATGAGGAGGCTCAGCGCCTCAAGATGAAGACGGGGGCAATTCAGGTGCTCCAGGCTTTCCGCCGAGAGGTACGCAAGTTGCCTGAACCTGCCAAGTCCTGCCGACAGCGTAGACTGGAGGCTAAGAAGGCTTCCTCTGAGAAGAAGAAAAATAAACTCTTGCAGCAGGCAGGGGAGACACCAGAGAAAACTGTGGTTAAGGCTGAGGTCTGCGTCACTGGTTCCCCTCAACCCCAAGGCAATAAAGGTTAGTTATTGTGTTGATTGCTTGATGTTCTTTAAAATATGTCCTAACTATAAGGCAAACTAATTTTAATTGCTTGAATTGGAGCCTGATCTGGTAGCCTGAAATGCATTTATCCTAACCCTACCTGCAACCAATGTGTAACTGAAACATTATGTAACTTGTTTTTACCTTAAAACAATAGCTAATAGATCATTATGATGATACCGTGTCTTTTAATACATTAACTTCTTAACATGTTTTCAAGATGTAATGAGTTTTGTTTGTAGTTAGCACCTACATTACGTCTGGCAGATGTGAAAGACCTGGTATATGTATTAAGGACAGTGGTGTTGATCTCCGAAACCAGGCGGTGCCCAAAATTCCAATTTTTACATAATGTTGCTTCAAAATGAAATGAAGATTAGTTTGTAACTTGCCTCTCCTTTTTTTAAACATTTAGCAATGATCAAACAAGAGGTGAAGCCCAACATCAAGAAGGAGCACTTCAACGGATCAATAGATGGATACCCCATGCAGGCAGCAGACCCATTCAACAACATCTATCCACACCCTGCCTTCTATGCAAGGGGGGGCCTTCCCCCAACTGGCCAGCCCTCTGCACCAGACCCAGTAAATGGTTACCACCACAACCTGCCTGCAATGCACAATGGCTATTACAACTACCCCCCCAATGCACTTTTCCGCCCTAAGCTGAGGACCTATGAGGGTCGAAATAGCTCTTTGCCCAAAGCAGGCAGCAAGGCTGACCAGGTAGACAAGAAGCCGGATATTCAGAGCCTCCAGGCCCGAATGGCCCAGTCCTACTCTAGTTACCCCGAGCAACCCAACCAACCAAACTACAGCAGTTACACACAGCCTGCTGACTACAACCAGTCCCGTCCTTCCTCGGTCACCTCGGAGTCCTCCAACAGAGGAACTCCGGTCATCAAACAGGAGCCTATGGATGTGCCAGTCTATGAAGGCACAATGCCAAGCCAGGCTGGTGCAAGCACACCGAGCACCACCCCCCAGCCTGTGGCCTGGCCGGGGCACAAACTTAATGGAAGTATCGTTCCTACCAACTGGGAGGGCCATCTGAACCCTAAACAACGTGCTGAAGCCTCATTGTTGAACACAGACAAGCAGCAGTTTCACCAGCATCCCCAGCAGCAGCAGCCCGCTCCTTATCCCCAGCAGTGGACATCCTACCCTGGCTCAAATGCCCAGATGCCTTCCCCTGCCCCATCGCCATTACACCAGGTACCTTCTTCTCCATCTCCGTCCCCTCACCTAGGCACAGCACTCCCAGGTAACATACATCAAGGCTCCTCATACCCTGGCACCCCACGTCCAAGAACCCCTCGCCCAGGTACACCACAGCCTGGTGGCTCTCACTCAGGCTCAGTTACACCACAGCCAGGCACCCCCAGGCACTGGGCCAGCCCTGCTCCTAGTCCTCAGCCAAATAATTGGGCCATGGGGCCTGCAGTGTATAGCCCTGGCTTGAAGCACAGCAATCCTGCAGGAGACTACCCTGACAAGATCTGGTCCAAGACAGGTGAAAGTCGGTGTTCCACTCCCCTTGGGCTCCAAGAGAAGGCCTGGAAGTCCTGTGGAGGTTCAGTGGCAGGCAGTACCCCGTCCCCTGCCCCTGAGGGTCGCCTCTTCCCTGATGCCCTGCAGCAGTCAGATCAGGCCTGCTGGAACCGCAGCCGTGCCGAGAGTGACGTTGAGAGCAACAAGGGCCGTGACGACGATGATGATGAGGTGTGGTCTGACAGTGAGCACAACTTCCTGGATCCCAACATTGGTGGTGTAGCTGTAGCACCAGCCCATGGCTCCATCCTGATTGAATGTGCTCGCCGGGAACTACATGCTACCACTCCGCTCAAAAAGCCTGATCGCTCCCATCCCACCCGCATCTCCCTGGTCTTCTACCAGCACAAGAACCTCAACCAGCCCATGCATGGCCTAGCTCTGTGGGAGGCCAAAATGAAGCTGCTGGCAGAGAGAGCGCTGCAGAGGCAGCAGGAAGCGGCTCTCCTTGGCCTCTCCCAGGAGGACATCAAGGCCCTTGGAAAGAAACGGAAGTGGGGGGCTACAGTGGCAGGTGCCAGTCCAGGACCTGGACAATCTAAAGACAAGAGGGAGGGGCCAGTGACACGGTTAGCCCCCACGTTCCAAACGACCTCTATGGTTACTGTGTCTCCCTATGCCTTCACCCGCCTCACTGGGCCCTACAGCCACTTTGTCTGAGGTCAGTAAGACACAAACAGACTGAGTGCTTCAGAGTGGTGCAGTGGAGGGCTGGAGAGAGCGTTGAGCAGGATGAATGTCTCTCAGCCGTCCAGCAGTCTGGCATCTCTCCATCCTGCCCCCTCCGCAGTCCACTTGGAGGAGGGGACATTTTTATTGTTTTTTACCTCATGTCAGGCAGTGGTTTGGGCTTCAGACACACTGCCTGTGGTGCTCTTCCTCTCTCTTCCCTGGAGAGGAACTCCATTGCTTTTTCTTGTTTATAGAATTTTAATGATTCTAATTATTGCTATTATTATCAATATTATTATGATTGCTATTGTTACTGTCAATGTTGTTATTACAGGTATTATTATAATGAAGACTTGTTTTTTTTAATTATTGCTGTTTTCATTAATGTTATTATTAATGATGTGATTGTTTTTGGTTATATGTTTTTTTTTTTTAAATCAATCAGTCTGAGTCAATCAGACAGTTGCTTTTTCCATGTTTGGAAAACATGTACTCTATTTTCTGTTTGATCTTCTTTGTTCTTGTCAATCTTCCAGCTGTACTGAGAGGAGGAGCAATTATTTGCCTGACAAGACAGCAAATCAATATTACAGTAATCATACGTACGTATCTGTATATTTACAATACGTATTTTACGTATTTTTAAGCTAGTTATGGCAGTGGGATAATTACAATTATTACTGATCTGGGCCTATATTTCCTAGTTTTGGCCAATGTAAAGATTGTGTCAAAATGTTCATTGCTCAGGCTGACATTGATTGAGTTTACCAGCATCACTGCACAGCACAGACACACTGTACCAGGACCGGCCAACATTTGTTTTTAATTGTCTGGAACGTGCATATAAATTCTCTACGTATTTGTGTCAGGTTTTCCCCATTAGCTGGGTAAATCTGTGCACTTCATCCTCCCAACAAAGTGTACAAATTAAAACTATTCTGCTTGTCTACAAAACTGGTAAGTCAGTCAGTGGTCAAAGCAGTATAGTGTATGACAGAATTATCAGTTGTTTTTGCACTGATACCTTTTTGATGTGTTTAGTGTAACAAGCAGAACATGTAAAACATGTAAACATGTAAAAGGACGCTTTTGAAAAAAGTGGCTGCCACCGTATTTGAGAGCAGAGCTCCTACAAGGCTAAAACTAAAGTTATAAACAAAACCAATCATCATGGTGCGGAAAGTAGGAAAACAATCCCAGGTTGAAAATAATTAAAATCACCCTTTTTAACCACATTGGGAGAAAATGTGGATGATGTGCTCCTCCTCCTCTTGTACACCCCTTCAGCTTTTGCCTGGTGCTCAACTTCCAGCTCTGATTGACTCTCATTCTGCAACTCTCCATCGCAGTTGGTGCTGAACTTAGGTGCTCTATTACATAATTGGCTCAACTAGCACTAGCAAGGAAATATGTTTGTATTGGCTGCGGTCGAGTACCAGAATGACTGAGGTGCAGAAAATTTGTCATGCTAAGAAAAGTATAATGAATTATCTTACACATGCTTTCCTTTGCTGCACATATCTGGTACTTCACAGAGGCTAAAATAACTGATACATATTGCTAATGTTATGTGGCCCATATCTGCAATCACCACATACACATGGAACAGGAGACACGCTTAATCTTCCTTCAACATTCAAGTATGAGTGAGCACTCCCCAGTGTGAACTCTAGAGGGCAGCAGTGATTACCGTTTCAAAGTGGTGTGTACAAACAAGAGCTTCAGGTCTATGTAAAAGCCAGTATAGCCTTGCCTTACTGCTTCACCCATCCATGGCCAGCAGAGGGAGATCTCACACCCTTTTTGCTGACCATGCATGGCAGAGCTAAAAGCAAAGCTGATCTTTGTCCCACTGCGGCTCAAATGTGAATGAAGTCTGGAGATGCTTTTAGGAAGAGCAGAAGGAATCAGTGTTGGGACAGCAGTGATTTTGGTGCTCCTACACACACTTGGTGCTCTCCTATTACACTTGATTTACTGTGAAGGGCCCACTCCTTCCTCTGCGTGGTGCTGTCATCTTAGAGCAGAGCAAGGTGTGTCCTTCAGCAGGCACCTTGTCACCACAGAGCCAGCCAATCAAAGTGGCCGCATTAGGGTTGCAGCTCTGTCATTCAGTTCAAGAACTGGTTCCTTTTGAGGAGTTTTTGCAGTTTACACTGTCCAGGGCTGAGAAAGCACAGTCACTCAATGCGGTTTTTGTAACCCTTTCATAGAGAAGACTGAGAGTAAAAGGGAGTCCCTGTAGCTTCTGGAAGTTGGCTCCAATAATCAATGAATCTCTCGAAGTCTGAGTGTGTGTGAGTGTGTGTGTGCGTACGCATGCGTGCTTGGACGAAAATTACAAAGGCTTGGGTGTGTGAAAGAGAGAGACTTTGATAGCCTGGATAGAATCCCTTGCATCATTTTGATTTTCTCTCCATCAAGCATGTGACTATTTGATTGACGTAAGTCTAAAATGAGCAACTAAAAGAACTTGATACAGGCTGACTCCTGGCCGCTGGGTGGTTGTTTAGGTCGAGGCCCTGGTCTACTCTCCGAAGGTCTCCAGCTCTCTACCTCATGCTGTAGAGACACTGGTCACAATCACAACTTGCTACTGAGGGCAGAGAATCATGCATATGTCTTTTCGTGTTCTCTAGATATCCACACTCATTTTAACTTGCTTTTTTTTTTTTTTACTCTTATTTATTACTACATGGTGATGATGATAATGATTGTCTTTGATGTTATTGCTTTTTTTTCATCTTTTTTTATATAGCTAATACAAATTGTACATAGAAAGAAAAGATTTATAAAAGCACTTTTAATCCTGATTTTAATGACAAAAAGAAAGAGCCGATTATTGACAACTTGAAGCTTAAGTTTTTTTGGGTTTTTTATTTTCTCAAGAGAGAGATAAAAAAAATGTAAATATTAAAATATTTAGGTAAGATTATTTAACTGGTGAGGATAGTAACTGAACCATGAATGACAAGGGGGTATTTTGAAGTCTCTGACAGCCCTCAACAACAGTAAACAACACTTGGTCCCAATGTGTTGTGTGTAAATGTGTGCTTAGTAACATTGCTGTTTTGCTTTCGTAAGTACTGTACCCCTTGTCAGCATGTAACTGACAGAGACCTTTCTAAAAACAAGTTAATTTGCCCCAACTATGTAACATGAGACAACACTTGGCTTACTCACTGGCGACAGTCAAAATAACTGGAGGATCCCCCAAGTTGCATTTCTCTGACCAGAACCTCATATCCAGTAAAAACATGAATTTTACTGTTTTAAAAAGCTTGCCTGCGACTCATCACTAATTAATGGTAATATCATATTTCGAGCTTAAAAATACCAAAATTGTAATTATGTGGTACTCAATAATATTTATCTACTGTCAGTAAACCATTAAACTGACATGACATGCTGCTAGCTGATTAAATTAATATTTTAATATTTGGGAAATAAGCTTATTCACTTTCTTGCTGAGCGTTAGGTGAGAAGATGGACACCACTCACATGTCTGTAAGCTAAATATGCACCTGGAGCTAGAAGGCAGTTATCTTAGCTTATCATAAAGACTTGAAACAGGAGGAAATGGCTAACCTGACTCTGTGGACACAAAAGAGCTCACTAGAACATTATGGTTTGTTTTTTAATCAAAACCTGAAGTCTAAACACATTGAGCTATAATTGTTCTAGTCTTTATGCTAAGCAAACCTGCTACTGCTACTGGCTTTAGCTTTATATATAGCATTCAGAAATGAAAGTGATCAATCTTCTTACCTTCACAAGAGAGCAATTAAACTAATTTTCCAAAATGTTGAACTATTTTTTTAATATCAGTAGAGTTGCTCAAGATAAATTTACCAATGATCCTGTGCAGGACCGCACCCAAAGAGGGGGATGTTGAGGAACATAATGGTAGTTGCAGAGCCAGTCTGAGGTGAATCAGTGGATGATGTTTTAGCGAGTTATAGCCCAGCAATCTTTGTTAGTTGTGTTAGACTATCAGGTAAGAGACTGCTCCCTGCTTTTAAATATATCTATCATTATATCCACTCTAGTTCTCATTATAGTATGTATGCACTTGGCACTCATGACGCCCCTGTTTCATTTGTAATTATTAATCACATTATACAAACATCACAGCCAACAGGTGGAGGGGCTGGGACTGGCACAGCAACAGGGCCGATTTTTTATTTTTTCACCACAATGCATGGCCCACATTACACACATACACACACACTTGCAATGGGATGGGTGCTAGGGAAACAGTGTACATGAAATCTGATTAACTTTGTAAATGTCTAAATGTCTCACGAGTTTGGTGGATGGTTCTCATGAGAGGTGCCACCTCCCGAGCGTGTACCGAAATGGGGTCAGCTGGTGCTATGATGCTACATCTTTAGATTCACTGTGTAAAAAAAAAAATGTGAGGGATTAGTGATCACCACAGATATTTTTCTGAGCTCTTCGAATGTCAAGAGAACTATACTTTTGATTCAAGCAGTTTCACATGAACGGAAGCTGCCCTGGTGCTGACTTTATGAAAAGTCTTTTGTTACAATGCTACAAATTTACATCTCTTTTTGAGGGCAGGGGGGCACTCAAACAGTTGATCACATTCTTTATTAATATTCATTCCATATTGTACTTGAACTCATTTCAACTAGGATGAGATAAAGAGTCATATTCTATGAGGACTGTTATCTGGGTTTCATATTTGGTACAGCGCAAGTACCAAAGGCTGTTGAAATAATCTTTTGAGTATGTTGTACATGTTGATGGTAACTGAATGCTAAGATATCTGAACAATACAAGAAAAGCAATTGTGTACTGCCTCTCTCTTCCTCTACCCAGTCATGCACTTCCTCTACTCCACCCCTCTCTTTCTCGGAACACCTTGTATATTTTGTCTTTCTCTCATACACACAAACATAGATATACATATGCATCTCACTGTGTATGGCCCACTTTTAGAAGTCTATTGAACACATCATTTAACGAACACTCCAAATTTAGGGTTGAGACTCGGACCCTGGCCCATAGAAAAAATATAAATGAACCTACAAAACTGGCAGCTACATTCCTTTTTGAGTTTTAGGATTGTTCTTGGTTCATTATTTTCATGTCAAGGATGCAGTATGTAAAAAAAAAGAAGTGTTTTTGTTCAGTCTCTCTCTCTTTGTAGCTGTATGGTGTATTATGTGAATACATAGTGTATGTGGTAAAAACCCCACAATATTGTTTTATGTTGCGCGATAAATAAAAACATTGAAGTGTGTTTCTGTTCAGTGGCTGCATTATTTTACCGTTCAAGATGTCACAATTGTCATTTTCATTACAGTGGTGCACAATGGCCAACGTATCTCTGAGAGTCTGCAATTTTTTCTAACAGGAGACTTACTCAAACATAATTTCACATGATTTCTTCTTCCACTTCAATGAGTGACCTCTCAGTGGTCTCAATGGTCAGGAAAAGAAAGCACCGTCTGTGGAGTAGAGGCCATTTCCTTTCACATCAGTAATTACACTGAGTCAAGGTCTATCTGTCATTGAAAGGCCTTGTGGCCCACTGTACGCATCATTGGGTTATTATATGGATGCCTCAAGGAAGGAATCTCTGTAATGGACGTTAAAAGTATGGTCAATTTGTCCCTGAAACCTTGAGAATTGAAGGTGGCTTATCAAAAGAACTTAGTTTTGTAACCCTCTTTTCTTGCCTGGTAACGTATTCCAGTCTCTCCTGGCTGTGGATAAATAGCGGGCTACAATTCCTCGTTTTCAGTCTTCTTTTAATGATCCCCAAAACGGCAAAACAGTACAAATATCTGACCTCATGTGTCGGGGTTCACAACACTGCCACACTTCTACCTCGAACAACATCGCGGACCACAACATCATGCACATACCTGTCCCCACCTAAACAAAAGCATGAAGGAACCAATCAACTCACAGTCAAGGGGGCACCGAGCAACAACCCAAACACTGTACATGAAAGTGTTACAAATGACAATGAAATATATAATGTAACAATAATATAATTATAATAATAATATATTTATCCATAACTTAAGACATGAAAATAATATACATAATAAACATATATAAAATAATAATGTATATAAA
>OMLP01017494.1:0-12561 GCA_900302685.1 Spondyliosoma cantharus | reverse complement strand
GGATTACTCCTAAGAACCCTGCTAAGAGTTGACTTATGAGTAAAAAAATTCTTCGCTGAAAGCTGCACTTAAAAGTTAGTTATCAAGCGTCTTACTCACACTTTCAGCGAAGTGTAGGACTGAATCTTAAGTGTCACTCTCAGAGCTGAATTACGACAGTACTATGTGCCATAAACAGAATTTTATTTGACGTCACTTCCGTGTCCATAGAAATGACCAATCACAGAAGGGAATCCCTGGTCTAAGAATAAAGACTTATCTTAGAAATATTTAAATGGACAATGGGAGTGTATATTTTGACAATAATCTACAAAATAATACAAAACATATTGGCAATGAATCAAAAATAAATGTTTCCTTATCTTTCCAATTCATTAATTAGGCAACTAACTTAAAACTGGTGTGGGTGGCTCTATATATACTAGCCTCCTGCAGCCACATGCAGAAATCAACGCATTTCTGAATGCAGCACATGAAATCTTTACCAGTGGCGAGATATCGAAGCATTGTGATGACCTTTAGTTCTGCTGTGAAAGCTCTGCTGTGTGATGTTGCTGATGAGATGACGCCTCTTATTAAATCTGTGACAAAAATAATACCCGCCCTGTCTAAACGATGCCGTTTGATCCGCTGCTCGTCATCAAACAAAGCCAGGACATCCTTCCGCGTTCGCGCACGTCTCTCTCTCCTCGGTGCCATGCTGGCAACTTCTAACCACTTAGGACACCTCTGGAGGTCTCTTAAATATCTGGGAGAGTAGGAGTGATTCTTAGACTTAAGAAAGTTGATAAAGAGCTTTTATTCTTAAGTTTGAGTGTAGGACTAAATTTCACAAATTCTCAGGACTTAAGAGTAAAATGGCACTCTAAGACGCTTGATGAATATGGCCCCAGGTCTTTGCATTTTATTTGGATCACAGTCCGTTTCAATAGAAGTGCTTGAGACCTCTCAATTGTGGCTTTAACTTAATGCTGAACAGAAAACAGAACAGAAAATACAGAGACATGTGTTTTACCATTCAACCTCAAGAAAATACCATTATGATTTTTTTAAACAAACTCTTCTGATTAAAATGTCTTACCCAAAACTACATAGTGCATCTTTAATGTATCAAATAGATGTAATGGACTAATTAGTGTGATGTTTGCCTCTGAATTGTAGTGGTATACGGTGCGAATTAGGAGATAGGGATGTAGTGTAAAAAGACAAACTCTCTACTTTCTTAACTCCTCAGATCGTATGAGGGATTGGACCCTGCACTCTTCCATTAGTGGGTCAAAAAACAATACCCATATTAGAATGTGCTTTTATGCCATTTTTGTTTGATATGTCAAGAAAAAAATGTTTATATTATACATAAACAAAAGCCTAATCATCACTTTAATTACACTTAAACGTCGACATAGTTTGTTAATCAGCCATTTGTGTTACTTTATGTGTACTGTTGTTCAAGGTGACTTTTGACCATACTATAACATTTTTGTATCTTTTGTCTGAAAAAACCCTCGTGATGACTTTCATGTCCATACTAATAGTCGTCAGCTTCCAGAAGAACTAACTTACCACCATATCTTCCTCCTCCTCTTCCTCCTCCTCCTCCTCTTCTGCTGCTTCCTCTTCTTCCTCAGCAGGGTCATCCTCCTGGTCAGAAACAATAACGTCGTCATTTAATTAATTTGATCTCAAAAGTCATATTACATAAAAGCAACAATGACCACTTCTCACACAACTAAAATTCAAAATTTTCAACCCAACATCACTCAACTAAGTCTTCCCTTACATGACTCATTTTTCATTTGAAGGGCTCATAATTAAAACATTTTTTTAAAAAGCCAGATATTTTGACACTTGACACAATTTCAGCTGCCGCTCATATTTGGTAATGAAATAATATTCTGACAGTCTAAACATTTACTTTTCAGTCGGATGTTACACCGCTGAACTGACCAGTACAGTAACAGCAGCGTTACTGTGCCGGGTTAGGTAACTTGGCCAATGAGACACACAAACAAAAGCGACGAAAAAGACAAATGTCGGTATTTTTCCGTACCTCGTCGTCGGGGTCGCCGTAAGTGAGCATCATCCTCTCGAAAACCATGATTACGGTGTGAAATTCACCAAAATCTCCAGACAGAGGACAGAAGCCCTGGATCTTCAGCAGCACCGTTGTTCGTTGAGGACGTGAGGTCGGTCACAGGCAGGAAACGTCTAGAAGGGATCACCGGATGTCGTTCCCTATTGGTTAAAACTGCGAAGTAGAGTCGCTATGGTCTAATCATCTGCTTATGTTTCGTGTAAGGCCCGCCCACTCGGTCAGTGTGTGCGGAACCTTTGGTTTTATCTGTCGGAGCGAAGACGGACTACTAAAACTGTCGCACGGCATGATGGCACTGCTCTTGGACACCAGACTTCTGCTGAGAAAAGTGAAAGATTTGAGGTGTTTTACGCCGAGAAGAAACCGAGTGAAAGAAAAGTGGGTAAGTTGTCCACGCAGTAATAGATGAAGAAGTTGATAATGGTCGTTAACTGTAGAATTGAGACGCAGACGTGTAAAATATGTTTCTGTTTGGAACTGTCAAGAATTTCTTGCTACAAACAACAAGAGGAGGCTGCTTATTACAAAAAAAGAGTCTTGTCTTTTAACAATAATTGTGTATATTATGGCGTAATGTTATAAATGAGACCTGGACCTGGAATGTAAATGAAAATAAATCACCAGGTCTACAAGTATGCCTTCTGTCGCTAGCTTGCTGTAATGACATTGTCAAACTTAGGACATAAATTATCTTAATGATGAATATGTTGTTCTCTCATCCAGTAAGATCACATTTATTTTAGAATGCATTTTCAATGAAGAATATGAAAACTTTTCTAGCATGGTCATGTCCTTACATATGCTGACCCAAATTATAGGTGTTTAACTTGGCTACTTAAACATAAACTGGAGAGCATCAAGCAAATCAAGTTTATTCAATATGATATGATTTGAGCACATTAAAATAGAACATGAATACATATTTAAATGCATATAAATGAAAGAAAAAAACAACATGAACACACTCACCCACACATCTCCAAATAAAGGCAAAGAAAAGTTATCATTTCAAATCAGTGTTCTGACCTCCATACCTCTCTGTCAGGCTGCTACACGTGCCAAGTACCCTCCCACCACCCTCGCCCTGCAGCACTTTGACGCCACCTACCGCGTCCAGCTGGGGCAGCTGTGGGCATCGGTCCGAGTCGCCTTGCTGTCAGAGAGGAAATACGGAGCCCTGTTCAATAATTTCTCCCATAATGCTGCTCTGGCAGACTTGGAAGCCCTGGGATGCAGAGACTTCATCAGAGACGCAGATGCAAAGGGTAAGTGTGCATCTCCAGTGTTGTCGTTGACTGATCAGTTTACTGTAGCAGAGAAAGAGGTGTTTTTTGAGGTTTCTATAGGAGAACAAAAGATGCATCTATTGTGAATAATAGACGGAATTAATTTTACTGAGAATAGTTTACAGGGTCAGACAATATTAGGATCCATCAGAGTGTTTATGATTAATAATAGTACATAGATGTGTGGTAGTTTCATTTGTGGTCAGGTAAACATTACATTTACTGATTCTGTTTGTCAGAGGCAACTTTTTAACTTTTTAAGTTTTGACGGGGAGTGCTATTAAAGGATACGTTATATGACTTTTGGGTGAACTTATCCTTTACGCATTTATGTTTGTTGTATTTAAACGTCAATGTCTATGCTGTTTTGCTTTGAAGCCCCAGAAAAGCTTTGTGGACTATTATAGTAACTGATCATCATGATTGAGAGAAATGGCAGAAAAACACATCTGTCCTCCTCTGAAAACCTTGATATTAAACTCCTCTTATGATCAATTCTGTATCCTTCATCATTTCTGCAGCTCAGCCATGCCCAGAGCAAGAATCAAAGGTAGTCGCAGAGGGTGAATCCATCTGTGTTTCTATGAAGAAATCTGACGCTGATGGTCAGCAGCTGTCTCCTCTGCAGCTCAGCCCTCACATCAAGTGCTTAGTGTTTCCAAGAGGAGACATCACAAGATTCAAGCCTGCAAAGTGAGCTTTTGTTAGTTAGTAGCCATATATATATATATATATACATATATATAGTTGTCCCAAGTGGTATATAATTTAAGAGGACATGCTTATCTTCCAAATGAACTAGGATTTTACTCAAAGTGCAGTCTGATTCACTGACTTGATGTTCCCTTTATCTTCTAAAGACCAGACATGTTGGGGTTGTTGGGTTACTATCTGATGGATGCAGCGTCTGTGCTGCCATGTCTCGCACTGGACGTCCAAGAAGGTCACAATGTGCTTGACCTGTGTGCAGCTCCAGGAGGCAAAAGCCTGGCTTTACTCCAGTCCCAGTGTATAGGTAAGTGGACTGTTCTCCTCACTGAGTCCATGCTGAAACCCTCTTACCTTCCCCTTATGTGAGAATAAGTGTTGTTGTACTGTCTGTCAATTGAAGTTAATCCTCCATCGTCTGCATTTGTGTCAAAGGTTTTTTGTGTGTGAATGACTCCTCCGTGTCTCGGACAACGCGACTGAAAAAAGTCCTACACAGCTACGTTCCTAAGCAGCTTTTGACTGACGAGAAACTACGCATCACCTCCTTTGATGGCACCAAGTGGGGGGAAATCGAGAGGAACACTTTTGACAGAGTAAGCCAGTGTCACAGCATCATGTTTATCCTTTTCTGAAACAGCAGTTGTAGAATGCCGGTGCCTGAATTTATGATGAGTTTACTTCGACTTTGTTCACATCTTCCTTTCTTTTGTGTGTTCAGGTCCTTGTTGACGTCCCCTGCACTACAGACAGACATTCACTAATGGAAGACGACAACAATATATTCAGTAAGATCAGGACCGGTGAGAGGCGAAAGCTGCCACAGCTACAGGCGGAGCTGCTGCTGTAAGTTTTGATGAAACTATGGAGATATAAAGTTTGGTAAAGCAGTAAAGTGGTCCATTATAAAGTGAAAAGTGAACATGATTATTTGATATAAAGTAAACAAACCCTCTCTCTTATTTGCAGGGCAGGAATCCAAGCAGCTTGTCCAGGTGGGGAGATAGTTTACTCCACTTGCACACTCTCTCAAAACCAGAACATGAGTGTGGTGGAGCAGGCCGTCCACTCGGCTCGAGAGAACCACGGCATCCACCTTCAGGTCAGTCACACGAACACTGCAAACTGTATATCAGACATTCAGTGACGACAGCTCCAGAATAGTGTAAGATAACTGTCAGGTGTCTGGCCTCTGTGAACCAACACAAACAAATAATTTGATCTTTTTGTTCTCCTTTTCCCTCCTATCCTTATCATATCTACATTCAGGTAGTTGACCTGCGACCCTTCACACACATGTTTAGGAAAACCTTTAACTTCGCTCCAGACCTCCCTCTGGGTGAGATGGTCATCCCGCACTTAGCCGCTAACTTTGGTCCCATCTACATGTGCAAGCTAAGGAGGGTAACATAGACTGCAGACCGGTGGTTGACTTTGCCTGAAAGCTGGTGGACATTTGAATGTTGCTGCTGTACGGACTTATGAGGTGATGCTCTGGACTCTACAGCCTCAGACTCATCGGCATGTATAAACTGTAGCTGTCAGAGTACAGTTTTCATTGTGGTGGTAATGAAACTGCTTAAATGTGACTGATTTCAGCGGTAGTGAACAGAAACAATCCAGCTTACGGCCAGCATGACATTTTAAGTGTGGGTGATTGAAGCTCAGCGATTGTCTCGCCTTCACTCATGTACATTAACTTGAGGAGGAAAAACTTCAACAGGACTCTGATGTAAAAAGGGTAAAAAAAAATGTTTTTATTTCACAGTGTTTAAGTATGTTCTTGCAGGAGTCTTCAGAGTTCTCCTAATCAGCAAACTGTACTATGCTAAGAAAACCGTGTGTTTGGGTAGTTACTTGAGCCAACTGAAGGTCATTTTTCTCTTAAAGGAACGGTTCACCCAAAAATGATAATTCTTATCTTCTTATCTTCTCACCCAATTCCAATGCAAAGTCGGTTGAGGTTTCTTAGTCCACGAAACATTTCTTGGAGCTTTACAGTAAAACAGTGTTGCAGCATTCTGCTTAACAACTGAAGTAGATGGACACTTGTTTTAAAACGTAAAACAACTTTAAAAAATAAATAAATGAAATGACACCATACAGCTCGTCCCTTGTAATCGAAGTCTCAGGAAGCCTCAAGATCCCAAACTGACTTGAAAAGACATTTTTTACAGTATGCTTGTTTTTTTTTATGCTTAAATTGTCACTGTACCTGCTAGGCTGAAAGAGTTAGCATGCACACCATCTGAAGTGGGTGCACATGCTTTACAGCACATTACGTTAACATATTTTCAAATCAATCTCTGGGCGTCAGGAGACTTGGATTACTCCAGACAAGCTGTATACAGGGAAGTCAGTCACAGCTGGGGTCCTGAGGGGTCATTCTGTAGAATGACTCCATAGGGAGTCATGTTTTTTGTATTAATTTGAATGGCCAGGATACCTTATAATTAATGTTCATTAACAACAATTGACAACAGTTCAAGAACATTTTGCACTACAGCAAATGCCACAGCCACATCAGCTACAGGCAACAACAGTAAGAAGATGAAGACTGTCTATGACAAATATGTAATTATTTGAGCCTTCTTGTCAATTCAGCATATTTGATACATTAAGTTCGCTCTGTCTTTGACTCAAATAACATTGTGTCTGTTTGTCCCACTGAAGTGAGATCTGATCACCAATCAATTAACTTAATCAATGAAGTCACTTATTTATCTCAGTTTACATAACCTATGGAACTAAATACAGACTAGACAATAGACAGTAGAGTTTATCCAGATGTTGGACCAAATAAAGTGTCTTGTTAGTTAAAACTTTGATTTGACAAAATCATTTGGACACAGATGTCTTTCATGTCAACCCTCTCTGTCTTTTAATTGTAGTTGTACTGTTGCCCTGCAGGTGGCGACAGTAGCTAAAATTGAAAGCATCCTGTATATTGTGTGTCCACTAGAGGACGCTAACACGTCAGTGAAGGAGCTCCAGTGTGTCCTCCTGCACTGTGTCACAATCATGGAGATGAATATTTCAGGTTGGTGAATCACATTACTGAAACACAAATTTCCATCAGAATTACCTGCTCTCTTTAACTGTCCAATGGAGATGGGCTTGGCTTGTTCTCCAGTTATTCATCAGGTTTGATGGCTCTGCCTAATAATGCGATATGTCGGCGGTATAATGAACAGGCAGGTAATGGACTTCTTTGACCATTTGGCTTCCCACATCTGAATCTGTGTAACTTTCATTATTAGAGCTGGGATTGACTCCGTTTTGCATTGACATCACTCAGAGGTGAAATGTTTCCTCTTATCACGAGCTAATGTGAGCGGAGAGGTGCCTCTTTTTCCATCACACCGCCGATGACCCTCTATGTTGTCCTGGCCGGGCAATGTAGCGTGAAAAAGGTATATGTGTGTGTGTGTGTGTGTGTTTGTGTCTAACGAGTCCACCATCCACATCCCACTGTCATTAAGCTGCTCCAAGTGCAGGAGCTGCCTCCTATCCCCGTGCAGGGATGGACGGCAGCCATGCGGCTCCCAGATGAACATTAAAGAGGCAGCAGAGAGCTAAAATGGGACGTCTCGCCCTGTTTTTGCCCCTCCGCTTTTTTATTCCACAGATGAGTGCAGATAATTTTCTGTGCGATTGTGAGTGATTACTGTATTACTGCGGTAAAAGGGGGATGTATCTGGGAATGCAGAGGGAATTAATGACACATAAAAAATATTTTTGTATTGAGTGCTCTCGTCTCCAGGGCCTTGAATGCCTCTTCGCACATCCAGTGATTACCTAAACGTATTGTAAATATGTGTTTCCTATGGGCTCTTCCATAAATTTACATGTTTTAACACTCAGGAGACGGCAGACTGTTAGAGATGAGTTACTCTCTATTCCGCCTGTCTACAGACTCCAGCGGCCGTCTCCTTTATTATTGAATTAGCCAATGAACCGCTGTGCATTTGTGTCCCTGTGTGTAAGCCTGTGTTAGGGAGACGTATGCTGTGTATTAGAAAGATGAATCTTATGGATTTAACTACACAACCATGCTTCTGTTGTGTTTCTGAATGCAATTTAAATGTTGCTTTTTTTTTTTATATAATAAACATGCAAAACATTGTAATAGTGTCGTGTGTTCACCTCCTACACACAAGCTACTGAATGAACTCCATATATTCAAACTGAGCACCTACAGTGGGTTATTCTTAGGGGTGAAAAAAAGCCTTTTCTTTCTTTTCTTCTTTACAGGTGTCACAGGTCTTAAGTTTGTCTAAATGTCTTCATTTTAGCGGCCACCACCACAATTAAGGGTTCACTTTTGTGTTTGGAGGTAAACATTGAGGTGTCTTTAGTTGTAGTCAGTGTATTTAAAGCGAAGGCTGCTGGTCCTGCTGCGGTGTTTTCCAGCCCAGAGGTGAGGATCAGACGTGCCTCCCAGTCAGTGGTGGGAGAGAGAGGATTTCACCGGTTGGGGTCTTTGTCGCTGATGCAGTGTGTAGACTGAGCCCAGCAGGATGCGCTCTCTGCTGCTCTCAGCTACAGGGAGGACAAAATGTTATACAGGGGTTTTTTTCGTGTGTTTTTTTTTTAATTTTTGCATCTTGGCCGTTTATTTTTATTTTTTTTATAGCTAATATCCATAAACCTTTTATAGGCATCCAGATCTTTATTGACGTAAGTAAAAGGATCGTTTGTATCACATGTTTCACTTAAACTCATCGAGCAGGTGACTTAGGCTGACGACTTTTGTTTTACTTAATTCTCTCTCTCATAATGGCATAATTTATTATTCAATTTTAAACAATAGATTCAACAAGCAGATATTTTCATTCTGTCCTGATAGCACTTGTACCTTTCGCAGATACTTTTCTTCATAATGTTGTTAGACTCTCTTTGTTTCCATGACTGAATAAACAAAATGACCATACTTGCTTGATGACAAGCTGATCATTTGAATCAGGTGTGTTGGTGCAGAGAAACATCCACAGCATGCAGGACAGGAGGCCCCCAGGAACAGAAAGACTTTCATCTGAATTAGTGTTTTTCTGATCCAATTGCTGATAAATTAATCAAATTTAAAACAATGCACTACACTGGCTCTGGTGCGTTATGCAATCTGCACAGTAACTTGTAACTAAAGTTATCAAATACATATAGTGGAGTAAAAGTAGAATATTTGCCTCCAAAATGTACAGGAGTAGAAGGTGGCAGAAAATAGAAACACTCAAGTAAAGTACCTCAAAATGTTGCTTAAGTACAGCATTTGAGTAAATGTACTCAGTTACATTCCATCACTGTCTGTTGATATATGACCCATAAACGAATGAAAACAGTTTTTTTTTTAGTTGAGGGTGCAATATATATAAGTTTTTGTTTAACACATGAAAAAAATACCGAATAATCAACAGATTGTGATAAAAAAATAATACACGTGATGTTGTGTTGAAGCCACCAATGCATTGTGTCCAGGAGATATCCAATGAGGTTAGCATGCTAACCAGCTAGCCCCTTCCTTCTTTTTACCGCAAGAGTTGATAATCTGAAACAAAACAACACTAAAACTCCCACAGTGCTCCGAGCTCCCAGTCCGGGCAGAGTCAGCTAGTTGGGCTTGACAGCAAACAGCAGCTACAGTTAGCAGCAGTTAGCGGTTTCTCTGGTGATATGCTGCACCCTTTCTGTTTGGGATATGCATTTTACAGGTGGCCAGTTCTTACATTTTCGTTCTTACAACACTAAACAGGAGAATTCTGTAGAAAAGTAACAGCTATGATAACTGTACATTTTCATATCATGGTAAACTGCTGCAACCTCACTCTGGAGAGGACAATCTGATGGCACAGGCAAGAGAACATAGAATACATCCAGTCACTTAAACACTTTCTGTTGCAGTCAATAGCTAAAAAAGTGTTTCCCCTCAAAACTAAAGACCTTTCAGTTACCTCAAACACACTCTGTGTACCAGCACACACACTCAGTGTGTGATCTAAGCATTCTCCGACAGACTCGGCACTCCATGAACTGGCTGAGAGAAAGTCCTGAGTAGAGCGGCGAGGCCCACATTGGAAATGCAACCGTAGGTTTAGGCTGCAGCCAGATTAAGAGGAGAGAGAATGGGGGTTTTCTTCTCTCTAAGAAGATTACCCGGGGAGGGGTGAGATGGCAGTCAGAGTGTTTAAGAGAAAAAGGACATGAAGAAAATGGAAGATGAAGTGGAACTAAAGGAGGGTGGCCCAGGATACACAGTTTAGCCACCTGTTGTCTGCCTCTTGATATCAGTCCTCTCTTTGTTTCTCTATCTCTACAACATCTATCTTTGCTCTGTCTCCAGCCGTATTAACTATAAATATACAAAGATGAAAATCAGCATTTAAAAGGTTTATAGGTACAAAAGCGAAAGGATTGTTGCGTCATGTATGAGCTGAGTTTATTTAAGCTTTATGTGTTTCCAGCAAGTTTTATGCTATTTATTTTTGTTGCATGTGTATGTGCAGCTGTGAGCCTGGTTGTACTTCGCCCTTAAGTTCCTGCTGGTGGTTTCCAGGAGGGCTTTGATGTGTATCTGGGCAATGCACTATTAGAGGGATTTCCCTGGGCCTGACAGCTCAGAGAATATGCAGTGAAATGGCAATGCCAGTGGGCTAAAAGAATGCTGGAAACAGGATTAGGATCATATTCTGGCAGACCCTGTCACCTCCTCAATGGGCCGAGGTTTCTAATGCTGGCACTTTTCATTCTCGCCATGGTTAAAACCTTTAAGAGAACCATGGAGAGGAGGGAGAAAAAAGCACTGATTGAATGGTACACTGTGATTTTTGTGTGGGGGGCTTGCTCCGGGGGGCTGATTGTGTGTGTGTGTGTGTGTGTGTGTGTGTGTGTGTGTGTGAGAGAGAGAGAGAGTCAGAGCAAGAGATGCTGCAAACCAACGGGCCTGTGTGGGTCGGACACAAACCTTTCTTTATTCAAAATATGTAAAGCTTTACTTTGTTTATCAGTCTTGACTCTATTAGAAATAACCAATCCACTTTCTTTTTCAGCTCAGATCTGCTTCTGATGCCTGAATTTGGATCATATTTCTTTTATGAAATTATCACTATTTTTATTGTTGTTGTTTTATATTGAGGTTGTAGTAAATCAGATGGCACTTCTTATTAAAAGAGCAAAACATATACAAATATGCATTCAGTTTAAGCTTTCCTAAGCAGTTTATTTTGTCTGTAGGTTCAGTAGGGTTCACATACAAGCACAAAACAACTAGACCTTGTAAAATACTCGTTGTGTCCTTACATTTTCAACAATGTTCAAAACCAGAGAAATCTATTTTCATCCAACGTAACGGTGTGTCTTTTGGTGGCCATTTGCAAAAACCTCTGTGAAGAAATTAAAAGTGAGGAAGGAAGTTGGCAAATGTGGGTGTTTAACAATGAGAACAACAACAACTGTGATTCCACACTACTTACTTACTTTTGTTCTTATTTGGAGATACCCATAGCAGCAGAAATTGCTCAATGTGTATTTAATGTTTTCGAAAAACTTGAACAAGAATTACTAGACAGTAGATTTCTACACAAAAGAAAAAATAGTAAAAATACTATTTTAGGCGTTCCGACAACTAAAATCTCCAAGCTGAACTGTCCGACCTGAGTTTTTTAAAGTACTAGGTTGATATGATATTAATTCTTCCACGGTGGATTGGATTTTCAGACCTCACACACAAACACACACGTCATCACTTGCTTAAAGGAACGTAGATGAGATCTGTGGGTGTCCATAAATAGGTGGTTATCGTGGTGAATATACAGCCCTGAGTGTTAGAGATGGAAGCACCTGATCCAGCATCAAGGGCTCAACACACTTGACCCTGCAGCAGTACAATCTAGCAATCCCTGTTCAACCCCCAGGGTGTGTGTGTGTGTGTGTGTGTGTGTGTGTGTGTGTGTGTGTGTGTGTGTGTGTGCGTGCGTCTGTGTCTGTGTGTTTGGGGGATGGGTGTTAAGAAAAGAGAGAACATTTGGAACAAGAGTATTGTGTTATGTTCTGTGGCCCCGTGGGAGGAAATCCAGCCATGTACCTGGACAGATTCCTACCCCGGATAACAAGGACATTCGCTTCTGCTGCATATCCACACCACAGCCTTATCAGTCACGCAATCAGGACGCCCTTGGCCGAGGACACACACACACACACGTGTATGTGGTGTAATAAAACACAACAAGGTTAGGGTGAGGTGTTAGAACCACATTAACGCTGCTAATCTGGAGAGATCATTATCCTCCTGTATCCGATTTTTGGACGGTGGTCATTCATAACAGTCGGGGGGAAACATCTGAGGTGCGTTTGTTATTTACACACGCTGAGAGAGGAGAGTGTGTGTTAAAGGCCGAACCAATTAACAGCAGAGCAATGTCACGCAGCCGGGGCGATGCACTTACAGCACATGTAAAGTTTACTGTGGGAAGAGCAAGG
>OMLP01017491.1:0-35222 GCA_900302685.1 Spondyliosoma cantharus | reverse complement strand
CATATATAAACATCTATGTTTGGGAACTGAATGTACTGGCTGCTGTCACTTTTGCATGAACGACAAAAAAACACCACTAAACAGTCTGCTCTCTTATTAAACATCTCTCTGTGATTCAATGACAGGATTAATGGTGGATTATGTAAATTTACCAGCTACATGAAGGATGATTTACCAGGTGAGTGAATGTATCATTGTGTCACGTGGTGCAGTAGCTCAATTTGACCACAAGATGGCAGAAGAGCACTGCTCCACATGCTTCACAGAACAGGACTCAGAGAGCCAACAGCTCTCTCCGCCTCATATTTAACATGTAGCGATATTTCAAGCAGAGGGGAAAAGGTGATGCAAGAAGAGTCCCTGTCCATCTGTCCCTTAGCACCTGGAAGGCTGCCAGTATGACAGATTAAGGGGGGCAGTGACTTGTCAACCTGATCCAAATCAGTGTCAGGTGATTTGTGGGGGCATGAATATCTGCACCAGCAACTAGCAGCAGTGTTCACAGGCTGCAGAACAAAAGAAGTAGTGGAATAAATGCAGCCGTGATTTGGCAGTGGCAACCAAAACCAGGAAGCCATGTGGTATCTCTTCACTGATATGAGAGCATATCAAGGTTTGTATGTGTTTATTTTTTTTTGCTCAGTTTGGAGAGCAACAATAAGTCAGCCTCTCTCCCTCAGGTGATGGCAAACCTTGTGATAAGCACATCATAGGCAGATCCACCCCAGCGGTATCTGTGTGCACCAGGGAGCTGTAGCTTTAGGCGGCGAGTGAAGCAGTGGAGGCATAACAAAGAGCCAGAGGAAGACAGCCGGAAAGCTTGGCAGAGATGAGAGAAGCTGCAGCTCTCTTTCTCCTCTTACTTTCCATCTCCCTCCCTGTGGCTGCCTCTGCAGAGTGCAGGAAGAACAAAGTCAAACAAAGGAGGACGAGAGGAGAAAGAGGAGCAAGCGATGCGACTCCGCACTCCCACTGTACCTGCTTTCTCGAGCAGGGCCAGATGCTCCCCGGAGACTCTGAACTGCTCAGACGACGGCTGCATAGGCTGCAGCACAGGCAGCTCAGCTCTGTTTCTCCACCAGACTGTACAGAGCAGTGGCTGAGGCGTCACCTGGTGTAAGCGCTGCACTCGCGGGAATAAAGCAAGGTGCCTACTCATGACAGAATTGAAATTACTACTCACTGAAGAGAAAATCTAGATGTCAATCTATACCTGAGAGAGAAAATGGCTTGAGTTTCCTCATTAGAAGTGCAGCCCTCTGAGCCGCCAGGAGCCCTATTTCTCATCTCAGCTCGACATCTGCATGCAGACACATGAATAAATAATGGCCCGAGCTTTCAAGGCCACACAAGGCTCTCACTACTTTGCCAGGGCATGACAACTCTAGCCTCAAAGAGAAGCACAGGGAAAGCTCTAAAACATCAGTAGGATCTGCCAGCTCCCTCTAAAGCTTAAATGTTTGTGATTAGGTAGCTTGTGTACCATACTGCACAGCAGTGTGAGCATTCACACTACAGGGTCTGATGAGATCTTTGTCCAAGCCAGGCTAGAAAGAGAAGGGGGTAGGAGACGCTGCAACCTTGTGATGGTTTCTTTCTCCCCCTCATCCACCAGTCACTGGTACGCAGGGGATGGCTAAATTTAGCCGCTCCACCACAAGAACCAGTTCAGCAGCAAGGCTGGGATGACAGAGTACGCTTCAACGTTGTTCATACATTCACAGCCAACTGTTCTGGATTTACATTTCTTTCTCAGTTCTCTTCATTCCTCCTCCCTACCCTCAGTCACTCTCTTTCTCTGGGTCATTATGCTGTAAATGGGGTGCAGAGTGAAATGTAGGGCTCATCTTTTATCAGGACCAGCGCTGTGCAGCCTCAAAATACTACTTACATGACAAGAGAACAAGTCAGTCAGAGGGTGGAGTTGATTAATTTTCCCTGCTGATGGATGACACGTTGCGGTTTTATTTTCTAAACCGTGGATAAAATCAGTTTGATCTTGTGACTGCTCATGTTTTTTGTCCTTTTGGGACATGTTTTTAGCAATGCCGTGTACTACTGTGATATCACAGGATACATGAACAGAAAATTACCACATTTGAAAAAAAAACAAAAACCTTTTTGAGTCAGGTGTGAAGATTCGAAATAAACCCATGTCTGTGCATCCAGTTGACATTAGCTTGAATTAGTTTTGCAAAACTGTTCCTTAAAATCCTTACGTACGCAGTATTTTACGTGAAATAAAAATGTGATTTCACATGTGCCGTATTCTCAGGCACACGCGATTTTGGGCATTTAACATTTGCAGCATTTGGAGGCACATATGTATTTCCGATATTTCGAATGAACTGCTGTTTGTGCAACACTCTGCAACAACAACATAAACAACAACACACCTTTTATGCTAAGCAGGCTAATCACATCATGACGTTGGCTCAGTATTTACACACAAACTATTTCCCAAAAGTTTGCTTTAAAATGACACATATTCTGGGTAAATTCTTGCTTCATTCTTGTACAACACTCTATTCAAATACTGTTATATTGTTCATTTTGAAAGTTTAAATTGTCCATTACTAGTTAAGCAGGATATCATTGCAGTGTGTGTGAGGCTGAGCAGCTGGCAGCCTGCAGAAGGGGGAGACATTAGGTGAGGTGTAGCAGGGGGGACAGCTCGATGGATGACCCGGACCTGGAGGGGTCACTGCTCTCTGTACTCACCTGCAGTCTCTTGACCAGCTCTAAAGATTTAACATTCCCACAAACCATTTTTCTATATTGGCAGCACTTTCACACAAAGGCCCCGGGGCTATCATCTGGCTGTTTGCTTTAAAAGCTGAAGCAATTTTCCAAAATGATTGCTGCTTGACACCTCTGGTTCAGGTCTGTGTAATACTTGTCCCCTATCTAATCCAAACTAAAATGAGATCTTATCTTATATGTGAGCTTTAGAATTTTTCACATTTGTGTTTCTCCGTAACTAACCCTGTTACATCTTGCATGCTTGTAAATGGGATTATACAACAGCAGCACACATGCATGTCCCAAGTCAGATCTTAATGAAGATATTGCTGAGCGGTTCAGTAGTAACTGCTTTATCCCACGGGTTAAAGGAATGATTTTCAGATACATTCATTACTGTTTTGCTTCTCTCTTGCTGGATACTGTAATCCAAAATAATATCCGCATGTATTGAGTTTATAAAAAGCTTTATTCATTTAAGACACACAAACAGCAAGTTTGTTTGGAATAAACACAATGTGTTTATTTTCCAATTTCTTCATATCATGAACTAGAATAGTGTGTTCAACCTTATCAACAGAAAATTAAAAAAACAACACCAACAAATAAAAGCACTGGACACACTGTTTGATTGTCAAGTTATTCCTTGGAATTTGCGCTCAAAAACACCACAGTACTGGCTGCCAATCTGCATCGATGTAGCCAAAATCAACACAGCAAGAATCTGACAGATCACCACTGCAAGGTAGCTGGATGGTAAACGTCTCAGTACTTCCTAAGGACTCAGGACTACCACAGGATGTAAGGCCCTGCAGAGGAAAGGAGTCTTTTCTGTGTCCCATCTGACCCTGAGGCCCACGTCTGCTTTGGCCGAGCCGTAGCAGCAACCTGGGAACCTCCACTTCATCCTGATCACACACTACACCACCATCTACCTTTTAGAAATGCACAGAAATATCTCCTTTATTTGGTCTGTATATTTGTCCCAATCCACTCAGCGCTCCAGAGCAACCTAGCATATACTCCAGGGGTGATATGGGGAGTAATGAAGAGGCAATGTATCTTATTTCCTTGTTAGAAATTTGTTATGCATGAAGCTAGATAAATATAGCTTTCAAAGTAAAATGCTTAGGTAAACAGCATTCCTCCTGCTTAATTTGAACAAGTCTCCCTCTGCGAACTCTGTAGGCTCCCTGTGTTACCATAAGTACATCTTTTGTATGCAGTGTCATTATCAAATATTGATTTAAGTTGGAAGTGAATATGTAAACATTTACCTAAGCTGAAACTTTATCAAGTCTCCTTCACTTGAAAAAAGACACCAGTGTGTAAGATTTCATCGGATGTCCTATGTATTAACACTATTGGATGTGACTAAAACAAGTAAACTGCTCCACAGGCAACATTATGAATAGCAAATCCGACTCAGACCGCAGCCACATCATATCTAGAGTAGAGCAAAGGTTCTCTGGTATTGTGCAAGGGTAGCAGAACTGATATTAAGGTCTGTGCACTTCCTGTCACACGTACATTCTATTTCATGTTTCGCATGATAAAAAACAAACAAACAATGTGCTGATGTATCAGAACTTCCACATTCCTCCTACTCACTCGGAGATCAATATTTGTAGTGCTGTGGCCCGACGATACACTACAATAAGCTCAACGCCTACATTGCAACCAGGAGCTGGAGCTCTGAGAGACACCGAGAGAGGAGGCAGACCGAGGTACAAATGGTGCTGTGTAGAAATGTATGGTACATTCTCAGCTGAGATAATTCTGCAGCAGCATGACCTCGGCCCTAAAATGTCCTTCAGGATTGTCCAGTCCGGTTGGGACAGTGCTGAACATTAGTTGTGACCTGTGTGAATGCACGCTTTGATCGTCTCACTCTACATGAGAACTTTAATGTGGTTCTGCTTGGAAGCCATTGCAAAAGGAAGTCGAAGTCAAGTTTGCTAAAGAGCGCACACTGAAGAGTTATAAAAATTTAGTAAACTGACAGAATGTCACTTACAAAGTAATATTTATCAAAAGTTTGCTACGTTTTAGAGTGTATTAAATGTAGAAATTCAACTGGATTCAACTTTCATTTGGCAGTTAAGTGATAATGTCCTAAAGTCCTAAAGTTAGTGAACTGGCTAGTACTGTCCGTTACCCAGTAATATATCAAGTAAAATTAGATAACATCAGCCACCAATGTTAGCTAAGTTAGCTAACATTAGCTATCATGGCCATACAGTGTAGCCAATTGAATGTGGAAAAGTTTTGCGTTGCTTTTTCATTCAACTTCATTCAACAATTTGTCAGTTAAGAGATAATGATGAATGCCAAGTACATACAGCCCTAAGGTTACTGAACTGACCCAGCAAAGTCTGTTACCCAGTTATATCTATCGACAGTTAAGTAAAATAAGCTAATGTAAGCCACTATAATTGGCTAGCAGTCATACTAGAGCATAAAGACTTGTAATTGCTTAAAAATTAAACTTTTTTGTGGAATAGCGATAAATGCTACGACATCAGCACAAGCAGTAAAGGGACATAAAGCTATTGAACTTACTCAGTACTATCAGTTAAACAAAATCAGTCCAAAGTTTAAAAGGGAGCGTGCCTATGTTCCCTCAGTTACCACATTTCTAAGATTTTTTTCAAAATTAGGCCCAATATTCCCACATTTCCTTAGGGTTAGGGTTAGGCTAACCCTTTCCTTATCCCCTAACTCTAACCCTTAAATTGAAGGGAAATGTAGGAACACAAGACCTAATATTGAAAATGTCCTAGAAATGTGGGAACATAGGGCCTAATTTTGAGAAAAATCTTAGAAATGTGGGAACATAGGGCCTAATTTTAAGAAAAATCTTAGAAATGTGGGAACATAGGGCTATGGGAACATAGGGCTGACCCCGTTTAAACATAGCTTACAAAAGCATATTGGTCATATCAGACTGACTATAGAGCCAAAACCCCTGTGTAGCTAGGCTACTAAACTGAGCAAGAAACTGTTTTATTGCCATGAATTTAATTCAAACTTTTTGGCAATAATGGAAACAGATGCCGAAAACGAAATGTATGAGTAACACAGACCATGTTGACTGACGTTACACAGCAATGTATATCTAACGTTAGCTAAGGACAATGAACAATGAGATAACCACATCTGTCACTACATAATACGTACAGTCCAGACTAAAGGCATCGCTCTTTATCTTTCATTTATAATTTCTTACATTGAATATCACCGCTCAGTCAAATTTTCTGAAGGGTTAGTAGAGTAACCAAATGTCCAGAACAAGGTATTTTCCTTGGCACAATGTACATTACTGTTGTGTAGGAGGTAAGTCAGACTTTGATTCTAGCAGTATACATTACCGACAAATGTACTCTGAGACAGATCTAAACTACAGTCTCTCCTTTAAGGTGACTTAGCTATGTGCTGTGAGAAGCTGCTGATAGTTCTCTACACAGATGTGGCCCATATGAACACAGCAGCCTATAACCACAGACTGCCCACAGACCTCAAGTGACTCTGGCTACCTTGAATGACTAGGCTTCGGTCAGACTGGCCAGGACTTTAACAACTTCCTTCCTGATCGGGATTCATTGTGTCCAGTCCACAATCCGGGTCTGCAGCTATTTTTATCAAAGCTGCTTTCCCTCTGCCATTTGCTCTGCAAACACGGCGAGGCCAGCCTTCTCTCTGTGTTTGTTTGTACAGCAGAATTACAGAGAGGGCTGGTCGGAAAAAGAGTGACCCAGGAAGCATGAGGTAGCATTTCTTCACCACATAAAGGCCAAGGGGGAGTAACCTTGAAAAATTAGCTTCATTTTGTAAGTACTTCTATGTGACCTCCACCAATGCAATAAACTGTAGAGCTACATTCATTCATGAGGAATCTGATCAACAGCCTGTGATAGTGAGTGGAAAGCTGGCAGATAACCCTGTCTGAGAGATTTGAATATTGAGAATATTGTGTGGAGTAATGAAGCGCCAACAATGGCTGACACAAACATATATACTGTAAACACAGTCGTACCCACACAAAAAAATGACAAAGGGAACTGAAATGTCTCTGAGTCATTTTTAGGCTGCTCTCCCAGCTGATAGCTCTGCACTGTAAATCAATCCCTCACCATTTATGGCAGCGCTTTCAGTAGGCCCTTCAAAGGCCCATAAATCTGATGCCGATGCGTGTTGTTTACCACACTACGAAGGTAATAATTACACATTACTGCTAAGTCTCTTTATCTTGCAGCTCTGTTTGTGCAGGGGAACTGTATTTCTTTTCACGGAAAAGCACAATCCTGTCATCTAGATCCAACCCTTGCAACACACTGACTTGCTCTGTGAATCCTATCACCATGGCAACGCACCACTTTCTCTATCTCTCCCTTTCTGCTCCCCCTGTGCACTTAGAGCAGCCCTCTCCACCAAGCTCATCAAAAATAATTCTGCCCACACCTCGAGCAAACACCACTGAATTTAATATCACTCGAGCCAAGATGGCCCGGTGGTTAACAACGAGCCTCCTGGAGCCAAAGGTTGTAAGTTCAAGCTATGTAACAACATATGACAGTCTAGAGGAAAACACATGATGATGTGAAAACCTCACAACTGATTGCAGTGATGTATAATTTATTGTAAAAGCATTTCAAATCCCATCCAGGGGGAGGCCCTATTCCAACAGCTGAGTCGCCAGGATAAAGACCCTTCTAAAAACCCTTCTAAAAACCACTACGCTCATATTTGTATGTGTCGCATGTACTATATTGACTTTTTTTTACTATATGTGTCACATAATGTTCAGATTACATGTTTGTGACCTGACTTTCATATCATGAGGTGGAGGGAAAGGTGGTTTGTGGCAACCAAAGCAAGTATTTTAAGCCAAAACATGATCTGAACCTAACCCTAACCTCTTACCCTTACTAAGGGGTTTTTGTGCCTAAACCTAGTTGTAAGCGTAAGCCCAACATAAAATTTAAAATTGAATCTAAAGGAATTAAAAGTTTCAATGTATCCATGGTTTGCAGAAATGTACTATTACATTTATTCTTGCGACTTGGTTGATTCAAAAACATTTTGGGGATACAAGGTTTTCCTCTGACGGCAAACAGCTATCTCATTGAAAGATGATCTCATTGAGATACAGATGGAAATTTTAATCATGAAAATGAGTAAACAGCATTGCTACATGGAAGCAAAGCTATTCTTTGTGAATTGACTTTATTGTCTTCTACTTTCCCTCAAGTGGAAAATCTGCTAATTTCAATGTTATTATTACACCTGCGTGGTGCTCCATCAGTGTATTAGAGGGTCCCTCAATGATCTTTACCAGGTAAACAACAACAGTCGTCTAGTCTGCAGCTTTGAGGACGTCTGCCCAGCTGGATTAGGAGAGGATGATTAGAGGATTGGCTATTCATCCTTGTCAGCACTGTTGAGCTGCGCTACAGTGCTGTCATGAGACCGAGCTGAACCTCTCGCCCACTCACATTCAACTCACTGCAACCGCTCAATTAAAACTTTATGGATAAGCACGTCCCTCCTCTGAGGTATTGGTTTTAATCCCTTTGCGACCCACCTCATAGCTTCACTGTGGCTGAGCATCACAGCTAATTATCAATAGATCAGAAATGTCAGAAGTCAGCAAGGCTACACGGAGGATTAGCATATGCATATTTACAGGCAAATGTCACACTGTTTCTGCTGGATAAAATGAACTAGTTAGGCTCATTGGCACTGGTAGGGAGATAGATAGAGCCAGAGGGAATCACTTCAGAGGGAAGTTCTGCCCTGGGTTAGGGTTAGAATCCTGACCTTACAATTGCCTGCAGTGCCACACACACACACACACACACACACACACCCACACACACACACACACACACACACACACACACACACACTACTCTCAGCTAGTATGATCACAGTCTTAGAAAACAGCATCACAGCTTCCTAGACTGTCCTAGTGCATTTGGGCTCACATATTCAAACCATTAAACAGATCTCCAGCAGTGCATAAAGCAGATTAATAATATCAAAGCACATCTGTGCCCTTTGGTGATGCTGTAAATCTTGTACTGAACACTCCTGCTTCAATTACATGATGATTTAATGACTGCTAATGCAGACCTGGAGAGCAGGCCACTGCGATATAATTAGCCATGGTGGAATTGATTGTGATGGCTACACATGTGAAAGACAATGTTTTACACTCACCTCTGGCCCTTGCTCTTGTACATGGCAGGACTCGCTGTCTCCCTCTGAAAAGGAGCCCGACTCGTCGCTAGAGTTGATGCCGTAGGACTGCTCACATTTGATCTTGGGCCGCACCTGGTTAAAAAGGGCGTCTCCACCCACACTTTGCTCTTGCTGGTCCACATTGAGGCAGCGAGCCACATTGGAGCATGGCGAGGATGAGAACTCAAACTGGGGCAGGCTGCAGGGCGAGCCTCCACTGCCGTCCTCCGCATAGGAGTATGAGGAGCAGGAGCTGGAAGTCCTAGTGCGTGTCTCACAAGGCGGCGAGCGTGGGCACACTTTGATTGGCACTGGGCAGCTGGTGTTGGGTCGTGGGCGGCACAGGATCGGGGGCTCAGAGGAGGTGGTGCTGGGAGAATAGGTCTGGGTGGTAGGGAGGGACTGGCTGGCTCCAGCCCACACGCCCTTTGGCATGTGCTCCGTGAGCTCCATCTCCAAAGAGTTCCCACCAGGGTAGGAATGCGCTGGGGTACCCAGACGGTTGCAGGCCCCTGAGGAAAATATGACACTACGGCGGTCTAGCTCAACTTCTTGTTTGCAGACCCCATCACACGAAGCGGACTTGAGGGACAACCCAGCAGGGAAACCGTCCATGTCCTTTGGGGATGTCACAGACAGATCTAGCTCCCCAGTGAAAGGCCTGAAGTCTTTTTTGTGATCTCCCTGAGAGTTTCCTTTGTCCTGGGGGCAGACAAGTCTGTTGGTGAATAGCTGCTGTGATGTGTTGGGCAGACTGGGTAGGTCAACCCCTTTCTTGAAGAAGGCTCGGAGGCAGGAAGGGGACTTGGTTCTCTTGGTTCTTTCCACAGATATTGGGTTTTCCATCTCCATGGCAGTCACACTGTCCTTATCCCTGACGTCCTGCTCGTCCCCTGACAGGCACAATGAGATGGCCTCTTCCTCTGCCTGTGGTTCAACTTTGATCTGGGTCAAAGGCAGCCTTCCCTGACCCGGCACTGCCACACTAACGCTGCTCTCCTTTAATGTGCTTGGAAAACCTGAGGTACTGGTGTCTGAGGAGGTGTCATTATTGTGCTTGTTGCAGGCCCACTGGTATTTCCTGTACTTTGGGCATCGTGGCAGGTCTGATGCTCCGTGCCGATCAAAGTCGAGCCGGCCATCCATGAAGTTACTGGGCACAGCCACTGCTAACCGATCATCGTCAGGGTGTCGAAAGGAGGTTAGGGCGTCTGCACATCGGCGCACTCTGGGGGAGTTGGGCCTTTCCACCTCTGACTGCATGCTTTCATCCTCTGAGTTGTTCACCTCCGCCGCCACCTTGCGACAGAGCAGCAAGCCATCTTCCTCGCTGCGCAGCTGAGCTTCCAGGAAGCGAAAGCATGAGTCCTCAAGGTTGTGCATGCGCAGGAATTCAGCACAGCGGATGACCTCCTGGATGTTTTCTCTGCTGAGTAACAGCTTAGCAGTGTAGGCAAACTGCAACAATGGGGCGAATCCCCTGGCAGTGACCTGCAAAAAAACAGGGAAATTGCCAGCATTACCATCAGTGCAGCCATTGTTCAAAGCACTTGGAGTGTGGTGAGACAACCTGACAGCTCCAACGACCATAAACAAACACTGTAAAGTACCGGTTAATCTTTTTATGGGGTCAGCACTGAACATTCTATACAGCAGTAAATAAGAACTGGTGCTCTGGGGATGTTGGCAGGTTGTGTGTCCAGCGTCATGGTCATAATAACAACCTGTGGGACATTCCAGCAGTCTACCACTGTCTGCTCTGTGGTCATATCATTGGTTGTGCCTACACCCCCTCATGTCACTGCTTTGTATTTGTAAAACCCTTACTTACTTGAGGTAAGAAGGGTGTCTAAGCACAAGTGTTCCTTTTTATATTTATTCAGTTTCTCCTATTCACTGTTGGAGGTAGGAGTCTATGTTGAAAATGTTGCCTTAAGAGCTTTGCTGAAGTGTCACATAACATTAATTCTCATAAAAGAATCCAAAAAGATCTTTGCCACATGTTCAGTTAATTGTACCTGACACTTGCTTTCGAGTTTCAGCCTCAATACTAAGATTTGGTATCAGTTCCAAGAGCTTTGATACTCATACCTAGCTAATATTTTAAACACTTCATGAGTTCAATATTGTTTAAACACTAGCATCCTGAATAAAATGGCCTGAATCTTGAAACCTCAGAAACATTCGATGCCAGCTTTTGGCATTTGACAGTAAACTGTAGGTACTATGAACACAATTTTTAGGTTTGATATCCAGCCCCTATTATACCTGGGAGCTCCAGTTACAAAACTGCTTTGCTTACCCATTTTGCCTTCAACACGTTCACGACATGAGCGTGTCGACCAGTACTCTGTATTACAGCCCACCAGCCTCACTTTCTGTGTCAGTGCCCTGCATCCTCAGGTCAAGTGCCTGTAAAGCCTAATGGTTTGTAAGACTACGGCTTATCCCCCTTGTGGCCATGTGGTGCAGGATGATAGAGGGAAGCCTTCCATTTAGACTTAATGCCAGATAATTAGGTAAACTCCCGAGCCTGCAGAAGTCCAGGCCGCCCTCTGCTGCTGTTGTCACTGAGCACACAGACGAGAGAAAGGACCCAGAGAAGCCGGCTTTAATGCGAGGCTTGTCTGCTGTTTGGAGATCAGCGTGAGGTTCACACTAGGTTGCTTTCATCACTTTACTCAGGCTCTAGCGCCCAATCCCTGCAGCTTTATCCTGGTTCATTCTCTGGTGACAAACAAATTACAGTTGGATGCTTGGGTAATGCAATCAAACCACACACACACACACACACACACACACACACACACACACACACAGAAGGTGCACTTACAAACGCAATTACAATGGGCTCACTTTGGATCTTGGATGGTATTGTTTGCTCTACAAAGCACCTTTTCAGAGGCTGAGTGATGTAAAGTCAGTAACTAACAGAGGCTTGCAGATGTAGGGGATGAGCAGCACAATGTGGTTTTAATGAGCCCGCTGTTTACTGATTGTTTTGGTGCCTTTGTCGGAGGAAACATGAAGATGAATTACTCTAGGTGGAACAGTATCCATTGTGTGGGGACTGCTGCAGCTTCTTAAGGTCCAGCGGCCTTTGCCAGACAACCCACTTGTAAAAAAGGATTTTCCCTCTGAAGTAATCAGACTTCAAAAACCACACAGTTTACTCTGTGGTTTTTATTCCGCCCGGAAAAACAGCTAAGCAGTATGCATGAGGAAACACAAATATGTCTGTAAAAAATAACTTGAGGTCATCGAATGAGTCTAAGAATGCATTAAATCATCTGGCTATGTGGATTTTCAGGGAGATGAATAAACAGGTGCATTAGGTTTCTGCTTTGTTTTTTTTTAGAGGTTTGAACAGAGTAGAGTCAGTATTTTATTGACTTCTTCCTTATTCACTTTCCAAAAATGCTATGTGAAATTAGAGATGATACATGCTGGAGGCTCAGAACAGCACAATGGAGGATGTGTCTGTGCCAATTTGAATGGAACATGACCCCAAAATACAGACAGGGATTATGTGATTAAAGAACAGATATGAGAATTACAGCTTCAAATTGTAAAACTCCCATCTTGACTTTGAGCTAAACTCAATGATCTGCAAGATTATATGTCCGGTTCTATGTATATGAACAACTGTACTAAATCGAGTCTGGATTTAAACTGTGGTCAGGTGATACTATTAAACATTGCCTCGAGCACACTGACGTTCATACTGTGCTTGTGACTGATGATCTTTATGCAGCTCACATGTTATCAGTCTGCAGTGTTGTAGCCAGGAATTAAGAAATACTGACGTCTTCCTTGTCAATGAAAATAACTGGCAACATGAATCTATACTTTTCATTATTTTGATTTTCTGTACATCTTATTTCCAAACAGGCCAACACCTTTAGCCGCACTGCCTAGAATAGGTTCTGGTGGGAAAATTCTGAATTCTTCATCAGTAGTATCAGAACCAAGTCTTTCAACCAATTCCCACATTTTTCTTCACTTTTTAATTCATTGAATGGCCTGAGAGTAGTCAAAATTAGATCTATTGCGTTTATATAGGAATCAGTCAATTTAGAATCTCCCCCAGCATGCTTAAACCCTCAAATCAGAGGTATTGCAGGTCCTTCCTTCCAGCTGCTGTCAGACTTTACAACAAGCACTGCTCCCAGTAGACCTCACTGTGCAATACAAACTCTATACACAACTCATTTCCCATTTCTCATTTTTGGCCTGGAATTTTTTTGATATTTATTATTCGTAAATAACAATACACTGCCACACTGTTTATAATTACATGCTCATATTACACAATATTATGTTCAATGTATATACAAGTCTATTCTATTTCTTAACTTTTTTATTATATTGTTTATTTTTATACTAATATTACTGTTTACTGTAATGGTACTGTCTTTTGGCTGCTGTGGCAAATAAATGTAGGAAACCTGATTACTGTGGGCTATAACATATGATTAGTTAAATGTATCAATCTGGATAAACCGCGAGCCAGTTTCACATTAAAGTGTGTAATAGCTACATGGAGCCACAAGGAATCAATAGATTACAGTTTTGGAACAGAGAAAGCAAAAAGGACTAGCTTAGCAACAATGGCTGTGGATGACTTGTACTTTAGCCGTTTTGCTATCCAAAACTCTTGTTGAGAAATGTTAAGGGTGGCAATGACTGTTAGAAAACCAAAGAAGAAACACTGGGAGAATACAGAATTTAAGATTCTTTGTGAAAACACCATCATACAGACACATAACACAACACTGATAACATAACAGCTCAGATAGCTACACAACGCAAAGAAAAGGATTCAAATGTACAAGCTATGTGTTTTCAGCGAGAGTCCAGAGCAACCATTATAGTAACAAAATGTTGTATTTCAACTATTTTCTGGCAAAACCTGGATACATCTTTTGTCATTGTTCTCTTCCATGGACCACAGTTCCTAATTAGATGACACAACGATGTGTGAGTCTGTTGAAAAGCTTTAATCAAGTCTCTTATTTCATAATGTAATTAGCACTGTGAGATGAGACGCTTCTTCTTGACCACTACAGCTATCAAATCTGTCAATATTTATTTCAGATGGACTGTGGCAGCTTGAAATAATTCCCAGATTGGTTAATAAGTCAATTCTCCGTGTCCCTGTTGCCTCCATTGATAATGCATTGGTGACCCTATTCGATTGATCATGCTATAAAAAAAACCCTGTAAATTTACACTGGCATAATCAGATGTGTTTGCTGCTGGTGTGTCTGATTTTTGTTTTAAATCTTAATTAATGTATATTATTTTGTTAAAACACATCTGCTTATACCTCTGCTGCTGTGATAAAATTACAAACAAATGTTTATGATGTAAAGCATCATACCAGCACCAGTCTTAACAGATGTGAGATATACGCTAAATACACATGTTTGTGTACAGTTTTACATAATGTAATGCAATACAATGTATGATGTGACTACTACCAACAGTTAATTATTATAATTATTAAAGATATTTCTGTATTTTCTGAGCTGCAGGGAGCACTCCAACTGGTCCTGATAGTTGAAGCTCCATCCTGCGTGTGTTAATCCAGTGCATCTACCCGCTGCAGCCTCCCAGCATGCCTCTGGTCTAAAGCACCTTGCAGTGAGCTCTGGCTAACAGACAGTCCAACAGACAGCAACGGGCATATCAGTCATTGTTAAGAGGAAGCTGCTGACTCCATATCTGTGAGGGGGATGGTGTGTGTGTGTGTGTGTGTGTGTGCCTGTGCTAGAGTAAGTGGGTGGGTGGGTGTGTGTGTGTGTGTGTGGTGTGTGGTGTGTGTCTGAGTGTGACGGATTGGGGGGAGGGTAGAGGCATTGACTGGACTATCCGCTCTTCTGATGAGCACAGCACATCCACTACACTACTGCTGCAGCACTGCTCAGGAACATCCACACACACACTACACACGTGTCCTTGTTTTCATTGCTTGTGGGGACATCACATACACATACATACAATTCCTGAGCCTTATCTTAACCACTACTTACCTAGGCCTAAGCCCTTAACCTTAACCCTCACCCTAAAATGTAATGATGTATGTCCAGCATTTTGGCCCCCACAGAGCTGTCGGACCCCTTGAGTGGGCTTCTTGTTTTTAAAACCCCACAAATGACCACACATACATTTATGTAAACTGTAATGCATCCATTGAATCCTTTTTTCACTGACAGTATATGATGGCATACTGTATGTGCCCTGTATGTGTGACTTTCGAGACACAGATAAAAAAAATGTCTAAATCTGTGCAGCAGAGGCAGTGATCTCCTGATTATTAGTCCCTATATGGGTCAATCTCTCAAAACAGTGGAGCTTACATCACCCATAATGCAGCCAGCACCACCCTTTCATTAGACCTTCTGCCTGGTAAATGCCCTCGTCTTTCCAGACAACTTGGAACTTAAACATTTCCGGATGTTGAAAGTGGCAAAAAGAAGTAGAGTCTCCAAGAGAATTCTGAGATCTGACAGACAGACAGACAGGCAGACAGACAGACAGACAGACAGACAGACAGACAGACAGACAGACAGGCAGGCAGGCAGGAGGCAGACAGACAGACAGACAGGCAGACAGACATTGTGTAAACATTTTCATTATTTACTCATGAAAAATGGATCTATATTTCCAATGTTAAGTAATTCATTAGGACAAAAAGGTGACCACAAACAGCTCCCACTTACGATTGGTCAGTGAATAACAAGTCACTTCATTTGTTTCAGAGTTTATTGTGTTTACTTTCTTACCATCGTATTTGTGGAGTGAGATGTCTGCATAGAGCCCAGAGGTACTAAAATACAACATCCACCCAGCCACAGTCTGTTCACCCGGCTGCCATCTGACAACAGATACAGAGGTATCCACTGGTGTACCACCAGACTACAGAGAAGCTTCTTTCCTTAGACTGTTACACTCAATTCATCCTCCACACCCCACTGTGAAAATAATTATTCTTGTGAAGCATAAAGGGACTACAACTTCATTAAGTTGTACAACCCTCATAGATGAATGAACTTTAAAAATCAAATGTTTTGATATGTGTGTTGAGTACTGACATTTAAAGTAAAGGGACACTATGTAGCTTTGGAGATGAGATTACAATTCTTTTGATATTTAGAATATGAATGACACACACACACACGCGGTTAGTTACCGTGGATCAAGCCGTGCCCACTGTGGTGGTTTAAATGAGTCTGGGCGGCTGGCTGCTTCCCGGGCTGCCGATAAACAGCAAAGCTGCTGGAGGAAAAGTGCTGAGCCTACCAGGGATCTATTTTCAGCTAGTATCAGCAGCTGCTGCCTGCGGGAGTGCATCTTTATGTGTGCCCTGCACCATATGTGATTACTCCACTGTTACAACCAGCACCGCAGCCTAATGAAGGAACGCGTTGAGGGAGCAACACAGGATGGAGAGAGGGAGGGGGTAAATACTGAGGGAGGATGGATGGAGTTCAGAGCAAAATGAATGATGGTCACAGTGTAGGAAACAAAGTGTTTAAGGTAGAAGAGGAGGACAGGGAGGATACACAGAGTGTTTCCTGGTCATTAGCTGACTGCCATGACATTTGAAGTATTTCAGCTGTTGGCAGCAGTTAGTGTACGAGTTAAGACAAAGAGACAAATTCATCAACCTGACAGATTGGGGCCATTTTAGGCGAACACAGGCCTGCTCTGCGTTTGGAGAGGACAGGCGATACCATTACAGGGCAGCAAATTATAGACAGAGGCCAATCATAGACCTGGCCAATTCTCATGACATTTTAGGAAGCCTGCAAAATATCCTTTCATAAACAGGCTGAGCAATACTATACCATCCTCCCCTCTCCTCCCTAAATCACTCTCTTCTTTTCTCACCCAGTGCTCCTCTCTTACAGCGGCCTTTCGCCTCCATAGAGGAAAGAGGGCTAATTTATGCAAATGTCCTCCAGTGAATTCCTGCATGTCATGCATGCTAATGAGGACATGGCATGGCATGACAATGGAGTGCTTCCCCACGCAGGAGAAAACACTCTGTCTCCATTGGAGGGAGCAGCCGACGCTTTAGCATCAGATCTGCTGAGTAACCTGACATTAACCTCTGTGTTCACAGACAAACAATAAGGAGCCTGAGTCACAGCACTAATGGAAATGAAACAGGCAATGTACTGTACGCTGTCAAGACACCATTGCGGGTTAAGCTGTTATGATGGAGGACAGCTGGAGCAGAAATACAGTAACTTATGAACCAATCAAACAGTCAGATAAAGGAAGACACTGTGATCACTGTTTCATTAACCAGGCCAAAAAACTGACAATATCTGAAATCAAAAGCTACTTGCACCACATTGGAAAGGTACTGTAAGTGAAATTAACTGAAATAAATAGCTGCCTGAGTGAAGGGAAAAGTGTTTAGTTGGAAAAAATCACTGTATACACAACTTGTATCAAGGATTTAAATATATAGGTGTGCAAAGTAGCTGACACAGCAAATGATGTGTTTCTTTTTCAATGATATTTAAGTATTAAATAGAACAACATCAATCATTTTAACACAAAAGCTCCACATCAAAAATGTCTGCCCCCCTAGATTTGATTAGTTGTTATGACACAGATATGTACTGAGGAAGGGTAACTTCAAGCCGAAGTATTAAGTTTGGTCTCTAATGACAGTGTACCAGATCAGCCCAGGTGGCCGAAAGAAAATGTTGGCAGTTAATGTTTCTGAGACATTTGTAAAGTGTGAAGCCATGTTTGTTTTGACCAAAACAGGCATTTTATGCCAAAACATATTGATGTTAAAATGTTGTTAACTTAAAATAGAAAATTTAACCTAATGTAACATGCGGCTGCAACACAAACTCTCTGCAAATCTGTCGTTTGCAGCAAATACACTGCCCAAAAGAATGTTTCTGGTGTAAAACAGTTTGGGTTGGGTTTTAATCATTAAATAAAACCCACCCCTAACCCTAACTCCTCAAACTAACCCTTATACAGTGAATTAAAACAGTAGTCAAAACACATTACACACAGCCTATAAAACAAGCCAGAAGACCTGCTGCTATATCAGTCTTCAAGAGTCTTCTTGGTTCTAGTATTAAGTCCAATAGTTTAGGTGCAGAATATCTAAGTACTAAGGTTTAGTGCACATTAGACAAGTGTTAACAATGAAAAGAGGTGCTCAGCACAGTGAATACATCTTCACAATGAGAGAATTGTAAACGTAAGGAAAGTGTCATCCTCAGTGACAGCAGAAGCTCAGACATTCCTGGTGCTGAGCTGTGGGTAAGTAGCCCCCCCCTTAAGGTGGATTAAATCAGATAGTGTATGTCTAAATCCTCTCCCAGTGCAGCTTACTGCACAGGCCAGACACTGGGGAGAACATAACCCCTACCACCTCTACACCATCTAAAAAACATGCTCAACTTTCAAGACTCTGTTTGGGCATTTCTGGCCATACAGTTATTATAATAAATCCTTTCATTTATCCAAGTATGTTAAGAAAAAACAAAAAACAAAACAAAAAAATAACTCAAAAGCGTATTCAGCCAGGACTGATGAAAGTCTGTTTATTCCTTTCATTAAGGGGAAATGTTGGCTGCTTAGCCGTGCAGAGGTGGAGGTTAAATACAAAGGGCGTAAACATGGGGATCACAATGCAGGCTGTCACCCAAAGGATGGCTGCTCAAGGTGCTCCTGCACCCAGCCTCTAACACTCAGACACTCAGAGTTTCTCTGTCAGCTTGTGTCATGCGACGTGTCCTTGTGTTGGCAGAGAAAGAGAGACCCCCTGCTGGACCAAGGGGGTTGGGTATTAGTGCCAGTGCTTCCACTGCAGCCCATCACTCCTCTCTATACCGCTCCTCTTCATCTTCTACCACCCAACCCCCACCTTAAATGAAGGCAGTGCTCTGTCCCTGGCTCCTGGCTTCCACCATCTGTCCTATAGGCTGTGTTTGTGTGACAGTGTCCTGGCCATGCACTCAGTGTGAGGCCAGTCCAAGCGAGGCCCCCTCAGATTAGCCGGTATTGTGCAGGTTGAGCCCTGATCAACTTTGACCTCAGGTGGTGGATGGATCATCACTTCTTCTAAACTGTGGTTAGCTGTGGAGCCAGTGGCCCTAGACTTTGCTACGACCAAGACCTCAGATCACAGAGGGACTCACCACAGCCAACTGAGCTCAGCCGAACATGTCTGGACACCAAACCTAAATTAGTCTCTGAGACTGACAGATGCCAGTTTCAAGATGGGATGCAGTACAGCGTTAGTTAATTTTTTCAATGTTTTAAGCAAAAATTCTGGCCAATATCTTAGAGCTTGTCCCTGTGAGTCACCATTAATAACAAACTCTTCAGTAATCCATTGAACATTTTCAGTTTGTGAGGCATGAACACTGCAGTCTTTAGTGGCCACAAGCACCACTTCAGGCTGTTAGTCTTGAAATAAATTGCAGCAAATCCTTTGTTACACTGCAGGTGGATACACTCTCCTTTTTAACAGGGTGCACATTTGTGTGTGTTTTCTTTTGAGATGAAAAATGTGGAGTCTTTACTGGCTCATGACTAAGGGAAGAACTGACAAACAGGAGGTGGTTTGAGGTCTGTAAACCAGCACTCTGCTGAATCACAGTGCTGTCCGCTCCTTTCTTTCCAGAATAAAAAGGGCAGGAATCGTAGCCCTGGGAATCCACCTCCATCATTCAGCCAGTCAAACATTCCCACGCTGCATGTCAGATGTGCAAACAAGAAGCAATGCCATGGCTAATCATTGGAAACACTGAAAATCCTGTTATTTGATTTGTTCAAGTCAACAGATTTAACACTGATGTAATTACTACAATAAATTAGGTTTCAGGAATAACATGAACAGTAGTGAGGATCACCAGATTCTCACCACCAGCTGCTTGTACAGAAGAACAAAGATTAGCTGACAGCAGTCTGCTGTGACCATGGCAGAGATGACTGAGTCACATTTTTGCAATAAGGAGGTCATTTTTGTTTGTCAGTGATGATGCTCCTCTCCAGTGGAGGGCTGTCTTTGAAATTGCTCTCCATGGATTGTATTTATGGCACACTGATTCTTATGAATCCCCCTTTGTTCTTACACTCACAAGAAATATGATGTAGAGAAGCACTGCGTGTGTGTGTGTGAAGCCTCCATCATCCAACACGGACGTTGTGCTCTTCTGTTCCTTCCCCCTGCTGGCTGGCCCGGAGGACAGCACAGCTGAGATAAAGCGGGATTGTTTTGTTCCCATGATGTGATGGCCAACAAAGCCCCTTGATGAAACTGGCTGCCCACAATCACATTAGATATAGATGATGTCACTCACCCGCGCCAGCCCCGGCTACTCCAAGGGCAGCGAGGCCATGAGAGAGCAGTGATGAAGGTGGTGGGGGAGGTGATCTTTGTTTCACATTTCATCTGCACCAACCTCCCCGCTCTCCTTCAGTGGCAGCAGAGGTGCCTAATTTGCCTTTTGTTTCACATAGGTGGCAGCCTTCAGAAGCTGCTGAAGGAATACTCTCTACGACACAAGTGTCAGCGAAGTGCTGCTAACCGAGCACAGCTTAAGGCTGCTACTCTGAGCTGACACAGACCAGTGGGGGCTGAGAACCAGCACTGCCCCCATCAGCAGAGAGAAGACGGCGGTCAGACACAAGGCAGGGATGCGTCAGCATGCTTTAGTCGCTGACCGTAAAGCACAGGGTGACAGGGGACCTTAAAAAAAGTCGACAGGCCACATCAATGAAATGACATTCTTCCATGATGTGGCTGTGACTTGTCTAGACAGTCAGAGAGAGATGTACTACCTGCTGAACAGGGCAGGAGAGTGCTATTTAAAGGAGAATTTTGCCTGAAAAAAAAAGAAAGAATTATTTTGACAGATTCTACAATTGCGATAGGATTCATAATTAGTGGGAATGACTTTTTACATCACAATCTAAATTTGAATGGAAACAAATATCAACAAGGACAGGACATTTCTGCATCGCTACAGTATTTCATTACGTGCTAATTAGTCACACACTTCACCTTCATCGAAAAAATTAAGCTTCTGAGACTTGGATACTGTACTGGGCCACATTGCGATTTTGATTTCAATTAATTCTATACTTTATGATTTAATAATCAGGATCAGAATTCCTTTATAGTGCCGTAACCGGGCACATTTCTGCGGGTGCAGAAACACCAAACCGACATCAAAGAACTAGCAGCAATGAAAGCCGCCTTAAATTGCCTGTCTCAGCCAAAAAGCTGCATTTGAGAGCACCACAAAGACTACAGCTGACAAGACAACTAGCTTGTACATTCTGCGCCTGACTGAGATGAAATAACTCTCCACACCACCAGATGGTGGTAGACTGTGTATATCATTAAAGGTTTGCAAACCGTTGTTATAATGAAGCAGTACGGTTGCTAATGTAGGCTCTTCTAATGAAGAACATGTCTGATAAAAAGTGTCAAAAGAATCTGTATTAAATGGGTGAAACCATGCATATTACAGTGACTCCTTTTCTTTTTACATTTTTCTTCTCGTGCACTGATTCGCTTAGCTGAACAGCCAATCAAAGAGATTTCTCTCACTGACGGGCTCTGCTGCTGATTCGCTATGCTCAGCTGGCTGTAAAAGCCACCGACAAGGGCCATGTGGTGCAGAACACACCAACTCAGGGCTCCAAGAGGCAAATAATGTCCATTTTACTCCACTACATTTGTTTCACAGTTATTACTTACTTTGAAAATAAAGATTTTACAATTACTAAAATATATGAATGCTTAAATAGCTTTTCATATATGAATAAATCAATATATATACTGTGTTATATTACACTGTGGAACAGTAGAAGTACACTCACAGACAGCACTAGATATGATAGCTAATACATCATTTGAAGTCACAGTTCAAATCACTTCGAGTTCTGCAAAATGGTATAATTCACTATTTTCAATTGGATTATGCATTTTCGTATTTCTACATAGTATATGATTAAATTGGCAGGGTGCTGGTGAATGTGATGTAGCTTCCTAAGTGTCCACTGGGAAAGAATAAAGCTAACATATTCATTATATGCTGTTTTGCTATTTGGATAAAACAATAAAAAATATTGTTGTCAAATTGAACAGGAATGGACAAAGGGAAGAAGGCACGGTGAAAACCTCAACGGGACTATATCTCTCTCTGGCACATTAAAGAGACAGTCATTGAAAGATGTTACTTTCCACACTCACACCTGAAACACACTCAGCTCATGCATTATTCATGACTGCAGTGAGTGAATGAAAGGGATGCTGCTTTAAGCATCCAGGAGCCATTCCCTGCAGTCATTCTTTGAGTTAAGGAGCAGAAAAAAAACCCCAATGCTCATTTTACATAAGAAGACAATCTGACGTTAACGTCTTTTTCAATGAGCTGGCGACAAAGTCGTTTGACAGCCGTTACTTTATTAATACACGCTGGCCCCAGCGAGGAGCCACAACTCCACAGCACATGCGGGATGTGCCCCAGTTTTCACAGCAGCACATGTATGTATGCATGTGTGTGTGTGTGTGGGTGTGTGACATCAATACGTCAGAGAAGTACTTTCATCATGTGTTCGGCGGCGGAGCTTTGACGGGGATCAGTTGAAAGTGGCAATGTGAGAGTGAGCAAGAGACGGGAGTGTTGCTGAACCTGAAGAGCGGTGAGCCCGAGGTGGCATTAATCTCACCACAAAATGCTACCTGCTGCTGACAGCGGCGGCGGCGGTAACATCTGACAGGTGCTAATTGGCAATCACAGCCCTATAGGCTCAATAATGCACTTTCTCACACCTTTCGCTGAGTCTTTATCCTCCAGTGAATGACAGATCAAATTAAAACACGGTTTTATAACTATCCCCTCTCCTGACAGAAAAATAGCAATGAAAACAAAATAAAAGTCATCAGTGAAGTTAAATGTGAAACGTGAGGAAATTATAACCTCTGCCGTTGTCCTGAATAATATTTCAGAATAAAAGAAACCATTACAACACTCACACACTTTGTGTTGGGCAAATCATGAACAAAATGCCCCTGCCCCATGAAGAGCCTACCATGGCAAGTTATTAGGTTTAAAAGCACCTTTTCAAGACAGCCCTGCTAATACAACAAAATAATACTACATTTTTCTGTAGAGGCATTAAAGCTACACAGACACAGTTTCACCCCTTAAAGGTTATCTGTAGAATGTCTGTGTTGTGCTGGAAGCCGGTTGTTAGTTTATGTTAGTAGACTCTATACGAGAACATCAATAACACACTCACATCCTTTTGGACTGTCGGAGTCAGAGGTTCAGAATCCAGCAGCATTAAACCACTTAAATAAACCATCCACGGGCTTCTATAGGCAACAGAGAGAAACCGGGGAGGCCTCATTTTTCATTTTCAATTACAATCTGCTCACATATGGCCAATAAAAAATTGATTAATAAATGTAAATTGATACAAATTGTTAAATAGAGCCCCTGTGAGGTGTAATCAAACAGATTTTCCAAGGTACATTTTTTACCTTGCTTCATTCACACACAATTGACTATTCCAGAACTTTCAGTTCTTGTACCAACAGTAACCATGTTAGCAGGAGCTTGCTTAGCAAGCTACAAGTGCAAGGGATTTTCCCTGATCAATCAGAAGTGAAACATGTGAAACGTAGCAACCACACAGTATCTTTCTGTTATATTAAAGTACAAAATGCCTCCTTTTGTCTTTCGAGTTGTTAATATTAAAGACATCTGAGGTCAATCACAGCCCAGACTCATTATACTCAGGATCAGTCATGTTTTGTTTTTTTTTGTTAGCTTTTTGTGACACCAGAAAAGATCCATATTCTCATAAGGTGCGGTACAGTGCAGCATAATTTGCTGTCAATTACCAGGAGGTGGTTTCATGTAATGCTGATGATGCAAGATGGTAGTCACTAAAACTGTCTAGTGAATGACTTACATGTCAGTCCAAATGACTTAATGTGTATTCCTCTGGGCCCTTTTGTAAAATACCAGTCTAAACACGAACTGGACCAGAACTAAAGGCAATGATGTATCTTTGTACCAAATTATCTTTAGTACAGATGACAAATAGTCATCAATGTATTTGTAAGCCTTTATTGTCCAAATAAATAGGTAAAATATAAGTGGAAACTAAAATGCTCTGACTGTGGAGTTCCACAAGGTCAGTGCTATCGACTGTATTTACACGGTGGCCATTTTCCTCTGACATCACAGTGGGAAGCTCAAATACTTTTATAAAAAGCACGTCATCCTGCTATGTTCCACATTGTGACAGGATAATGTTAGGGAACCTGACAAGCCTTTTTCAATTCACTGCTCCCTGACTCATCAGCAACTGGAAATACAAGGATAATGAAAATCCAGAGGGATATTGGGCCATACAGTATGCTGTTAGTCAAAACAACATATTTGGTAACCCATTAGCGTCTGTTAGACAACAGCTAATGCTAGCATTCAACATCTTACTAGCTAGGGTTACAGTTTGATAGTATCACAAAATATCAATAGAACATGAAGGCATGAATTTTAAATGTAAATGGCCATCTTGGACATTTATTTAAGCCTGTAAGCATGAATATTACTGAGAGATGGGATTTAGTGAGCATAGTGTCACATTATGTTATTGACTTACCAGGATATTTCTGAGGTCAGCTGAAAGAGTTGGCTAACATTGCAAGCTTACTAACATCCTTCATGTTTTATGTCCAGGCTTGCATAAATGTGTCCAAGATGAGCGTTGACATGTCAGAATTGACTTACACCTCTTTTCACTTTCCATTGTCTTATCACTTGCTGATCAATCAGAAGGGAGTGTCATGATAACTATATATGAGATTCTCTATGTCTACATGACTTACAGACTGAAACACAGCAGTACCCGTACTCTGATTACCTTTTTGTTGCATTTCAAGTAATCCGTTAATTATTTAGTTTTTTATAACAGCAATCCGGTGCACCCATTCACCCACCTTTTTAGCCTTGGAAGTCTTGTCCTTACCCGTAGGGGAGCGTGCCTATGTTCCCACATTTCTAAGATTTTTTTCAAAATTAGGACCTAGGTTCCCACATTTCCTTTTTCGTAAATTTACCCTAACCCTAACCAATTACTCATTCATTCATTCATTCATTCATTCATTCATTCATTCATTCATTCATTCATTCATTCAATCAATTACTATGAAGTGCTTCCAAAACATCTTGTGGGAGGATAGGGCTTAAATTGAAGGGAAATGTAGGAACACAAAACCTAATTTTTAATTTGTCCTAGAAATGTGGGAACATGGGGCTGTGGGAACATAGGGCTGACCCCACCCGTAGAGGAACTGACTGTGAGACACACGTTTTGAAAAACTTCTCCCACTACTGTGGACTAAAGTCAAGTAGAGAGAACAGAACATTGGCTGGGTGAGTCTGTGTGTCTGAAAAGCCTAAATGCACTTATAAAGTTTGTTTGTAGGAAGAAAAAATAGCCCATGCACTGTCATTATATTTGTGCTTGTATCTTTTCTATGTAAGCACCCGTAGTTCATCAGGTCATTAGTTGCATTTTAAACGTCATATACTGGCTAGAAGAGCCTGTGTTGTATTGTTGTCATTGAAACAGCTGTGCCTAATACTGTATGTCTCTGCCTAGCTCCCTGTCAGGTTGTTAGCAAAATAAAGAGCTGTAAATGTTATATTGTAAAGAAGGCTACAAAATGGTGGCAGAGACAATACATTCAGAGGTACATGTGCAGTTGGTTACACAACATAACCAGACAGGCACAACCAGTCGCTAAGGGGTTTTACCTTAACTCTCGAGTACTGTTAGTACTGTTCTCTCGAGAACGTGTTAGAGACGTGTCGGTAGATAATGATAAGTTGCGCGTTCTTTTTAATTGCAGTAATGTTGTAACATAATTAAATTAAATGAATGTTACTCCACACTGATTATGGGACATTGTCCTGTTAATCAAAGGTACATAGACAAACGTAGACATTTTGGCATACATTTATTCTGCATGGCACTTTCTGAACATTTGTACTTGAAAACTCTTTTTCTACCACCCTACATGAAACTGGCCAATGCAGGGAGGATAAACACAGATTTTGACAGCAGAGACCCCATTTTTACCTCTCGCAGAGAGAGCTGTATTGATTGGCAGCACTGCTCACGATAGTACATTTGGAGAAGCTTTTCCATCACAGCACAGATTGGGGGAAAAAAGATAATCCTAACAGCAGCCTCACAAGCTGTGCTGAACACATCCTTCTTAAACCTGCAGGAGCTGCCCCCTTTAGTTCCAGTGGCGGCTCTGGGAGAATGGTAAAGTGCAAAGCAATGTGACAGCCCCTCACATCGGACACACTTAAGGACAGCTGCAATGCTGGCGACAAGGTTATCAACATCTTGCGCAGATCGCCGCCAGCATTTTGGCTCCCTAAAAGGCTGCTAATCTGACCTTGTACTGACCACAATCCAAGGGGATTTTTAGGCGATCAAAAAGGAGGAAACAGGCTAATGGGCGCTGCACAGTGGCGAGATGTCTCCCTGTCACACTTCATCTAGCCTGATGCATCAGGATTGTTTCACCGCTCAGGCCGGGCAATTACTGTCCTATTCCAATCTACTCCTCAGCGCCACTGTAATGAAAAATAATTAAGAGGCTGAAAATGAGTTTTCTCATGAAATGGTTTCAGTGGTTGAACACAATCGTACTTGGCAGATGGCTACGCGAGTGTGTTTTAATACAGCAAAGATAGTTAATCATGTACAAGGTGCATTTGGCAACCAACTTTTTATGCAATTTATGTCAGTGAGAGAGATGGCAAAAGGTAGATATATAGTTATCCTCAATGTTCAGTCAGTAAGCATCCATTTTTTAATGCAAAGGTGAGGTCAGGGTGCTGTGAAGTCAAGATTATTTTAGATTATAGAAGGGAAATCAAGTAGAGAAAAAATAAACACAGGTGAAATGTGGATTTTTTTTTCTATTTACATTGTAATTCATCATTCAGTCTTTTAATTTCTGAATAGGCCAGGTGGAGTCAGATTGGGTTAAAATTTCACTGGTGGTGTTTATTGGATGGGAAAAATGACATGGTACTTTATGCTTTAACTATTGTGGGAAGGTAGTGCTTGGCTGCATTCAAACAGACAATAATAACCTCCTTATTTATTTCAATGAGGCCACAGGATTTGCACAAGAGGAGCCCCACAGTGCAGTCCAAAGTCTGTCTACCATTTACAAGATTTACTGTATTGACACAGAGGACAAAATATTGGTATTGTGATGACTTTCCAGAGGATCAGGTTTGTGCTGTGTTTTGCAATTTGATTGTGACTTGTCAGCCTTTAAAAGGAAAGTTCATCCAAATTTATCATATATATTGACACACTTTATTAGCAGACATCTTCAGTTGTTTCAGTGCAGAACAAAACACAGGATTTAGGATGAATTAATAATTACAAAACAAGATATTGGTCATTGCAAAATAAACTGTCAAATGTATTCTCATAATGTATTTTCATAAATAATTAAGTGCAGCATAGGAAAATTAATAGGAGTTCATAGTTTCATATATACAGTATTTTTCACCTGTCAGTTCCTCAGAACTGTCAATGAAATATATTAGAAAATGTCTAATTTGTTTGTGTTGATAATTATAGAAACACTACTTGAATGTATATGGTTAGCTCTCAATTCAAACAAGGGAATGCAAATTACAACCTGACTCATCCATTGCATCCTGCACATCTGTTTCCCCCTCCACCACTACTCCACTTAGGAGGGATTCCCTGCTAATTTCTGCCAGTTTCTCATCAAGGTCGGTGGTCCTTGTTCCCCATCACCTTGGCTGCATGCTTTTGGCATCCACTTTTATCTCTTACCACATCTATTTTATTTGTGAGCTAGCAGCATTCAGTGTGTCCATCACAGACTACTACTAAACACAGCTTTGGCAATTGTAATGTCCACACTGTGGATTAAAAGGGGCAAAATTTCCTTAGCAATTAACTTTGTACTGTATATGTTTATGCATGTTTGCGAAGGTCAGAGTCATAACTGATTGCTGCAAAAACACCTATAAAACAAATGTAACAAAAAAAAAAGAAATACAGAGCTGTCAGTGTGTAGATCATGTTTAACAATGTTACATGAAAGTGATCTGAATATTACAAACGGAACAATACTTGTTTCAAGGGTGTTATATTATTGCATTAAAAATGTATTGGCACATACATAAGGTCCACCTCATGTACATGCCACAATAATTTAAAAGTTTGACAGGTAATGTTAGTGTGTTAATCAGGTTATGTACACTCAATTTCACCCTATATGGCTAACATAATCTCGTTGAGGTGTTACACCTGCATATTGGTTGTACAGGCTTAATGTGGATTTAATCAAATTATCAGTGTAAATGCAGTGTTTGCTACACTACACTCAGCGGCCAAATGTGATGTTAAACATGCAGGAAGGCTGTAACAAAGATTTTCTTTAATTGTGATTTCATGCTGAATTATTTTTATTATTATATAGTATTATAGTATGATTATTTTTTTTATATTTATTAGCTGAGTAAGCCATGCCATCATATTAAAAAATGATATGTTGCTATTGGGTTTAGCCAAAAGTTTTGAATGAGGGATTCCGTATTGTCTTGAATAATGTGCACTTAACCAACAAAGAAGAAATTGTCATGTTTAAAGACATTGTGTTTTGTTTTTCTACAGATATCCTGAAGTCCATCCCCTCAGCCCTTAGTGCCATAAAGACTAAAGGCTGTGCCGGTAAAAATAGGAACGCTCTGTCAAAATGTAAGAATTTGCACAATTTCTTCAGTTGCAAGTCCAGACTCAGACAGTGGTCTGCCTTTTAGTGATCTTGTAGTCTCCTACCACTGTTACTCTGTACCTTTTCATCTGGTGGACGGGTGCAAAACCAACAACCTGACCCTGAACGTCGACAAAACCAAGGAGATCATCGTCGACTTCAGGAGGAGCCAGCCCAGTCGCACACCATTCCTCATCAAGACACAGCAGTACCAAGGTCCTGGGGGTACACATAACAGACACTCTGACCTGGTCCCATCACACCAGAGCTCTTGTAATGAGAGCTCAGCAGCACATGCACTTTCGTTGAAGAGAGCACACCTCCCCCCTCCAATTCTCACTACCTTTTACAGAGGCACTATAGAGAGCATACTGACCAGCTGCATCCCTGTCTGGTCAGGAGCCTGCAGTGCCTCTGACTGAAGTCCCTGCAGGGAGTGGTGAGGACAGCGGAGAAAATCATCGGGACACGAAAAAATGCTGCTTGACCAGAGCTCAAAACATCAGGAGAGACACCTCCCACCCCACCATGGACTGTTCTTGCTGCTCGACCTGGAAAGAGGTTCTGCAGCCTTCAAATCAGAACAGCCAGGTTCTATAACAGCTCCTTCCCACAAGCCATAGCACTGTATAACACAGAATAAAATCCCTCCATCCTCCCTCACACACCCACACGCATCCACTCAGGAATGCTTTACTGGATTGTGCAGTCTAATAGAATAACACACATTCTGTTTCGTTCATCATCATCATAAAACAAAGTCTAAGTCTCTAAGTCTAATTGTTTTATGATCCTTTCCCATAAACATAACCAAAGTAGTTTTGTTGCCTAAATACATTAAGTAATTTTGGTGCCTAAGCCTAATCAAACTGAGACTGTTTCACAACATTAGCCATCAGATTGTCAGGTCCAGTCTGCCTGTTGCTGGTACTTTCCAACAATCATACGTCTTAGTTTTCACGTTGTTTTGGGAAGGGTCATGTTGGTTTTTGGGACGCATTGACAATTGATCTTTTCAGTAATTTAGATATGAGGATACTGTTGCAGTGTAGATATTCTCTCCATAAAGGAATTAATAGTGTTGCACTTAGTTGTGTAAAGGACAGTGCTGTCAGTTGTATAAAGGAGTGTTTACTTGATATTTGTCAACTTGTAGAGTCAGAAAACTACGACCGTGCAAGGGTTATTCCACATGATGTAGACGGATGGAAAAGGCCTTTGCTCAAATTGAAGCTGCTTGTTTTATGTACAAGTACAATGAAATTATTTTGTCCTCGCTCTGTCTCCACACTTTGTGTACATACTGTAAATACCTTCACCGCCCACATTGTAACACTTAAAACCAGCATAACCATATACCCAGTGCATTTACATGTAATACTACAAATATACTATTTACAAAAAGTGATCAGTGAATGTGAGGGTGTCAGCTCAAATGCAACATTCCTAAACTGGACTATATGATTTATTAAAGGAGCTATTTTTAATTTCCAGCCACCTGCTTCAAACGAATAGAGGGCAGTATTTCCCCTTTTCTCAATGGTTAGTTGAAATCCTTTTTCTCATTTATATGATATATTGTATTTGTTTATATGCAAATTCATTGATGGAGTTTTTATAACTAAGATTCAGGAACTTGACCACACCACTCCTGCTCACTGATCTGCCACCTGTGCCTCATCAACTCAGCCACCTATTCTCTCTGATGATTGAAATCTATATAGGCATGCCTAACCAGTTCTCTCCCGTTCATCTCAAGTTCCGAAATTTGTTTGCGCTTAGACAAGCATTTCGAAAACTGAAAATTTCAAACCTTCCCGACGAACCAATAACTATTTCTTAATCCTTCTGGCGATGATCTTTTCAACCATCGTTCCGTCATCTCCAAATCAATCAAAGTTTCAATCAAAGTTTATTTCTATAGCACTTTACAACAACTTCTGGCAGACCAAAGTGCTTTACATAAAAACATAGAGAAAAAACATTCAGTATAAAAAGACATATAAATATATATACCAAATATAAAAACACCAAATATAAAAAGTTTGTTTTTGCAAATGTTTTTTTTTAATTTTTTTATTGAACATGTTAGGACTGTGTTTATTATACAGTGTGAGCAGTGATATGATCAGGCTAAGATATATAGTCACTGTGAACTCTGACGTGTTTTGAATCTTTTTTGTAACGTATCTTATATATATATCTAATATCACAGTTATAATTTATTCATAACAACATTCAAAACCAATGATTATATATTGTCACTTAGCGGAAACATTATTAGACAGTTTCATGGTTTTCACAGGACACAAAGTTTACAAAGTACAATAAACGAGATCTTTACTGAGCCACTTTAGACTTACTTGTAATTGTCACTAAACTTATGCGGTAGTTCCCTCCGGCCAGCTCAACTTCGTCATCCTCTCTTGCAGCACACTAGAGGCTACAGTGACTGACTATCGACTCTCAGGCCAGGATGATAGAAGTTTTACAAAAGGGACAGTCTGTCCTGGCTGCTTCGGGCTGCTGCAGTGGACAACTTTGCAATGCCTTACATAGGCATTTTAGACATAATGCCAAAACTGTTAGTATTTTACACTCTGTTGATATGGTTAGCTCATTTTTTGTATGTTTTAAACTCAAATGATGTCCAGATCTTACAAAATGCACTTTTAAGTTTGAACCTTGATGTCTGGTCTGCCCTCCTCACATTACTGCTATCACTGGCTTGCAACACGTCCTCATGTCTTCACATGCATGTGTCTCCTAATGTTTGTGGTTATCTCGCTACTCGCTACTACACTTTACATAGAACTTTAAAGACTTCAAATAGAGTACCCAAAATGGCGGCCATTCAGTCCAGAGTACGGCTTGTCTAGCGTGTACTCCAAAAAATGTGTTCTAGTGTGTTAACTTCCTGATTATATATTATATGTGCAGTCATGTTTCTGCACCTATAGTGCTCATAGACTTAACATTATGATTTTAAAATAGCTTTCCTCAGCTTAAGGAAAGTTGTGGCAAGCAGAAAAGTGGAAGTGGAAGCAAGGTTGAACAGCACCTTGATATCCATGTCAACAATACATTCATGATTAGATTAGATCAAGTGTTTATGGATGAATGAATTACACTAACATTTGTCTCAATGTTTGCATGATTGATCATTTGCAGTGTTGGCTACATGGATAGCTGTGCCTACAGTTTAGCATTTCATTACCAACAAAAATGTCATACCATCTAGAGCTGTCAGATTGTATTCGAAATTCAAATATTCATTCGAAAGTGGGGGGAAAAGTTCTTATTCGAATGTAATGACCTGTTGGAATTCAAAATGTACAGTCTATTAGCGCAACAGACGATGGAAATAGTTCGCCTTGTGATCCAGCAGAGGCCGCTTTGAAACTTCATTATTAGCTTGACCTATTGCACGCCCTATTGACCCTTGACCTATCAATTCAGCTAGTAATATTATGTTGTTTGCTACGAAAATGGAGGACAATCACGGCACCAAAGCATCTGAGAAGTATTGTATGGATGTATTTTGGGTTCTACACCATATACTGGGAGACAGTGTAGGATTAGTTTTTGTACAAACTGTGCAGTCTTACATAAACTCCACAGTGTTTCTTGTTAGCAGCCTGTTTGTTGCTGCTGTTGCAAACATTAATCTGCAGAGACTTACATTTCTTTTGATGCACAACTACAATGGAAGCAATTTGGGGTTCACTGTGTATGGCCTCCTCACAACTTATCATGAAACTCCTCTAGTTTACCACTGCTATTTTCACTTTGTTCTTCATTTGAAAGCAACATCCTGGGGATGGTCACAGAAATGTACCCGCACCTGAACACACCATCAGTTTTGATCTCCTTGAGACAGGACCATCTCGCTTGGGAAGGAGGTGCAGGCTCAGTCTGGTCTTCAGTAGGTTGTGTTCTTGATCCAACTCCTGTTCCACTGCTCATATGTGGTTAAGGGATGCCTAAAATTGTATGGCTTGGCTGGTATCAGCGTCCCAAAATCCATCACACACTGGTTACTTGTGTTCTTACTGAGGCTGTGGTGAATCCTCTGCAGACCACCTCACTAGGGGAAGAGAAATATCTTGTATACATTATCCTTCACTGAGCAGATTAAAAGCAGAGGGATGGGTAGTGTTTGAATTGCAACAGAACTCCAGCTGGACAGCAAGTTCTGAAAAGCAGAAATCTCAGCACCTGACATATACTGGCACCAGACCAAATGCTGAGTCGCTGATATTGATCAGCAACTTCAAATGAAAAAAATAAAAAATAAAAAAATAAAAAGCCTGGGCCCGATGCAGGGCACAGGACACAACTCTCTGGGGCAAGTGCTCTAGGTGTAGTTTACTTTGTTTTACTTATAGCAGGAAAAATGTATACCATCTGTCTAGTACCCATCAGTAGACAAAGTTAACAAAGAAGACAGAAAGTGGACCACTCGCAAGATAAGGAGCAGGATATCTTTCTCAGGAGCAGAAAGTAAAGTGAATATTCAACAGCTTGAAAAAGCATGAGTGATTGAATGTTAATCTGTCTGCTAGATCTGTAACTAGACAATGTTTGCTTACACGTTAACCATAGCATTTTCATTAGGTATTAATATTTGAAACACGAGTGTGATTATAAGCTTGTTATGGAATTGTATCCCCGAATGGACAAAGTGAACTGATTGATGCTGCTATAATGATAGGACACCAGAATGATTTTGCATGATACACAGAGCCAGAGAAGAATATTTCTCTGCATTTTCTCTCGTCTGTGGGACAGTTTCACAAAGTGTATCTCTCTGTTCCCCATTGCCAGGGCAAGAGACAGGATTTGTCTTTTAATCTGTTGCAGTATGTCATATCAAAGGACAGCAGGATAGTAAATACATTGGAAAAGATGGCTGGGGAGTGTCCCAGTAAAAATGGTCTGGGGATAAGGGGTAGTTTTGCAAGTGTTCAAGAAGAGTCACTCTGTTGTTCATGTCAGTGGAGCTGCTCCAAACTGTGCATTAGTTCTGTATGAAGTTACAGATTACTGCCTTGGCTCTCTGGTTTCAGCTCTTTGCAGTGAGCTGTGCATGGTTAGATATTTGCTAGGTCATCCCTTTTGACAATAAAAACGCATGAAATGTCAGATTTTATTGGTTTTATAGTATTTATATGGTGTTTTATGCTTTTTTCTACACCATATGGAATCTTGTTGAATCCAAACAAAAGTGTACTTTAGTTTCAGGTTGGAGCGTGTATAGTTGGCTAACACTGTACATTTCTATAGAGAGTTAATTCCTTTTAGATTTCAAGTCATATATTTTTTCTGCAGATTGGGGTTTTAACAAATATTTTTAAAAGGTAGAGCTGCTCTGTTACATCGCATACTAGATAGAGTAAAATGTCTTTGGGTCGAGCCAAAAATTGCATTCACTGCTTTGCATCTTTCCAAGTCAAGAAGTCATTGTTATATTTGCAGTCAGTGGTTATACAAGCTTTTTCCTTTGGACTGTACTGTGATAAGCATGTAGCAATTGCCACACAATTTACAAGATGGCTTTTGAAGGAAAACGTAAGGCCTGCCAAATGTTTTCATTATTTTAGTAAATTAATTAGTCTAGAAAATGTGTGAATTGCGATTTGACCATCACAACACTCATACATTAGGGGACATCTTTGAATTGCTTGTTTTGTTTGTCCTACAGCCCCAATCCCAAAGGTATTCAATTTACAACAATATAAAACAGAAAGAAAAAAAATACTTTATGAGTAATTAAAACCCTCTGAGGTTGATTGACGCGCTGAAGATGACGTTGCAGCAAGACGCAGCCTCTGTGCAGTGGCGCTGCTAGAGTCTGTTGGGGCCCTAGGCAAAAAAAATCCCCAGGGCCCTTCAACCAGCATTCATCACCATTATGTTATAAATAATCTGACATAATAATAATAATAATGAAAGCCAGTACAATAGATAACTAAATAACTTCAACGTTGTCACATTGCAAATAACCCACATTATAAGGCCAGTGCTCAGCATTGATTTTGGCTATTCAAATGCTGCCACTACTGCATGTCCTCAAATCAAAAGACCTTTGGAAAATTGTGCTCTACTGAAAAAAAAGCCAGTGTTCACGTAGAATTTTAAAAGTATAAATAACAACATTAAAAACCTTGTAATTTTAAAAATATAAAGAACAATAAAAACCAGTACAATAAAAAGATAAATAACTTCAACGTTGTCACATTGTAAATAGCTTGTTCATCAACTGGTGCAAAGTGGAGTGTTTGTAAGAGACTTATTTGTGCAGGTGTCCCCACTGTTCACTCCCGCATCGCGGATCACCGTATCCGGACTGTCCGTTGGCCGTGACCGAGCC